>CM029016.1:46140727-46158227 GCA_016801055.1 Panax notoginseng | reverse complement strand
TAATAGACATCAAGTTTAACTGCAGCGGAACAAGCAATCCATTAAAAGAGTCAAGTAGAAAATTAACTCTACTATCTTTTATGATTTAAAAAGTTTTTCAACACTGTTATCGCTGGGACTCAGCTTAATAAAATAATCCACATCATCGAATCACCCCTGTACTACGGTCAAGGATATTCGTGTATTCATTAATGGTCATGATCATGCCAACAACTGTCCATCAACGCACTACGGGCCAATGAGGACTTTTACCACATAATTTGTAACATTACGGTCATGATTATACCGAATAATCCCTGGTCATGATTATACCAATAATCCATGGTCCATCTATGCACTACAGGCCACAGATGACTTTTAACATTTTATAAACATGAGGATGATGACAATGATATAAGAATTCAATAAAACAAGTTCAAGAATTAATTTATCCAAGAATTAACAACGTCCAAATTGTCAACATGATACTGCTTTGTGGAGTAAAATTCAAGAATGCTTAGAAGAATATTTTCATGAAAAGATACTGGATGAAACGCAATTATCAAGGATATTTCACAAATTTCATGGAGTATAGAAGTCAAAACTTAACCAACTGAGTATAATAAAAAATGGAATAACAAAAGAAATCACCATGCATGCGATAGACTGCACAGACAGGTTATTCTAACAAAATAATAAATAATGGAACCAGGTCCGGCGTAAACGCACAGACAGGATATTTCGAGAGAATAATAAATAATGGAACCAGGTCCGGCGTAAACGCATAGACAGGATGTTCCAACAGAATAATAACAAGACGGAACCAGGTCCGGTGTAAAACACACAAACAGGATGTTCCAACAGAATAATAATAAAAACGGAACCAGGTCCGGTGTAAAACACACAGACAGGATATTCCAACAGAATAATAGAAGAATGTCACCAAGTATAGGGTAGACCGCGTATACAGGTTATTCCAACAGAATAATAAGAAATGGAATAACAACAGTTCTCTTCATGAATAAGAAAGAATAACACCCCTTACCGTTTTAAAGAAGAGCTAAAATAAGGAAGTAGTTAAGTAGCAGAATACTCTTCTTCTCTCTCTCTATAGTTTCTCTCTCTAGAGTTCAGTGAATTCTTAAGAAATAATGAAGGAATGAGCTGCTATTTATAAAAAATAGAATGCATAGTAACTAATCCATGAACGGTCCAGATTGATTACTTTAATCTGACGGTCCATATTTAAAGAAAAATCTTTTAAATAAAATATAATATATTCTATTTATAGAATAACTTTAATAAAGTATTCTGTTTTATATAAAAAGGTGTTTCTGTTTTATTACGTTAATAATACGAATAAAACAAAACGTCATTATCGCTAAATAATTCATATTATTAACTGACAATAATTGAATCAAACTGAGTGACTTCTCACATAAGCATTAATAATCAATACCGTGTGCTACTATGCAACCACACGTATTACTGTACTTTTACTACCGAGTAGTTCAACAGTAAAAATGGTAAAACTTCCGCCGTTATTTTTAATAAAATATTTTTGTCGTTTTCTCAATCCGACAATAATTCCGTTGTGGGGTCCACCAATGATTGTGCCATTGTACGAATATTCTCTGTTAAAACGAATATTTTCCGACCAATCGAATATTATATAACAACTTGCGTACTTTGTAAAATTTATAAATATTACCCACAACTATAACATTATATCAAATTAACTCCATAATATTCAAAAATGATATTTATAGAAAATTCATCTTTATTTATAAAAGTTGGGGTCTTACAACCTCCCCTTCTTATGAAATTTCGCCCTCGAAATTAGGGTACGTACCTGGTATGTCGAAGAGGTAAGGATACCTTGATTTCATTTCAGATTCTAACTCCCAAGTCATTTCCTCAACATCGTGGTTTCTCCACAAAACTTTGACTTGAGGTATAACCTTGGAGCGTAGAATATGTTCCTTCTTATCCAAGATTTGAACAGGAACTTCTTCATACGTCAAATCCTCCGCTATTTCGTCCGGTTCTAACTCAATAATGTGGTTCGGGTCTTCCACATATTTGCGTAACATGGATATGTAAAAAACGTTATGAACACGAGACATACTTGGCGGTAAAGCGAGTCTATAAGCCACAGTTCCTACTCGATCGAGGATTAAAAATGGACCGATGAATCGAGGATTGAGCTTTCCTCTTTTTCCAAATCTCGTAACTCCTTTCCATGGAGCAACACGTAAGAACACATGATCTCCTACATCAAATTCCACGTCCTTTCGATGAAGATCAGCATAACTCTTTTGTCGATCTTGTGAGGTTTTTATACGTTGTCGGATCGTTTGAATCTTTTCTGTAGTCATACGTACCAACTTCGGTCCCAACAACGTTGCTTCACCCACCTCATCCCAGCATACTGGAGAACGACATTTTCTTCCATACAATGCTTCGAATGGAGCCATGCCAATACTTGCTTGATAACTGTTGTTGTAGAAAAACTCCACCAATGGTAAGAACTTGTCCCAACTTCCCTTGAAGTCAAAGACACAGAGTCTTAATAGATCTTCAAGAGTTTGAATAGTCCTCTCTGATTGTCCGTCCGTCTGAGGATGATATGCTGAACTAAATCGTAAATCCTTGCCCATAGCTTTTTGTAAACTAACCCAAAATCGTGAAGTGAATCTTGGGTCTCGGTCAGAAACTATGGATACTGGCATACCATGCAGTCTTACAATCTCGTTTATGTACATACGAGCAAGACGTTCAAGTGTATAAGTTTTTCGTATCGGTAAAAAATGAGCAGACTTGGTCAATCTATCAACAATGACCCAAATCGCATCAATACCTTGAGAAACCCTAGGAAGACCGGTAACGAAATTCATGGTAATGTGCTCCCACTTCCATTCTAGAATTTCAAGTGGTTGCAATGGACCTTTTGGTACTTGATGCTCCGCTTTGACTCGTTGACAAGTTAGACACCTTGAGATAAACAACGCTATCTCTCTCTTCATATTGCTCCACCAAAATGTATGACGAAGATCATGATACATTTTGGTACTTCCAGGATGGATTGCAAACGGTGTGTTGTGCGCCTCCATCATGATTTCATACTTTAAATCAGGGTTGTTAGGAACACAAAGTCTGGAGTTGACTCGAAGTATTCCTTCTTCATCGATTCTTGCTTCCGGCATAGCACCTTCTTGCACTTTCTTCCTCATACGCATCAGCTCCAGGTCTGTAGCTTGAGCAGCTTTAACTTTATCGATTAAAGTTGGTTCTACTCGTATATTCGCCATCATCACATGGGTCCCTGGAGTCTTTAACTCTATCTCCATCCTTTGCAAATCACACAAAATGGGCCTTTGTGTTGACAATATCGCACTCGTACTTGCATATGATCTTCTACTCAATGCGTCAGCTACCACGTTCACTTTTCCAGGATGGTATTGAATGGTATGATCATAATCTTTCAACAGTTCAAGCCAACGTCGTTGTCGCATGTTGAGTTCCTTTTGAGTGAAGAAATATTTGAGGCTTTTATGATCCGTAAAGATCTCCACCTTCTCCCCATACAAGTAATGCCTCCAAATTTTAAGTGCAAAGACAACAGCTGCCAACTCTAGATCATGAGTAGGATAATTCCTCTCATATTCCTTGAGTTGTCTTGATGCATAGGCTATGACTTTTTCATGTTGCATGAGAACGCATCCCAACCCTTTGCTCGAAGCATCACTGTAGATGACAAATCCCTCCGAGCCAGATGGTATTGTTAGAACAGGTGCTGAATCTCCTCTTGAGTTCTTGAAAACTCTGCTCACATTCTTCGCTCCAACCGAACTTTGTATCTTTCCGAGTCAGCTGAGTTAATGGAGTAGCGATTCGAGAAAATCCTTCCACGAATCTCCGATAATAACCAGCTAAACCAAGAAAGCTACGTACTTCGGTCACTGATTTAGGTTGCTCCCAGCTTTGAATAGCTTCAATCTTTGCCGGGTCAACCGATATTCCACGACTTGATACTACGTGCCCAAGGAATGCTACCTCCTCCAGCCAGAACTCGCATTTCTTCAACTTGGCATAAAGCTTGTATTCACGAAGCTTTTGGAGTACCAGCCTCAAGTGTTGCTCATGATCTTCACGGCTTTTGGAATAAATAAGGATGTCATCAATAAAGACGACCACAAAGTGATCCAAATATTCCTTGAATACCCGGTTCATCATATCCATGAAGGCAGCAGGAGCATTAGTCAATCCAAAGGACATGACTAGGAATTCATAATGCCCGTACCGAGTTCTAAAAGCTGTCTTTGGAATATCCTCAGTTCTAACCTTCAGCTGATGATATCCAGAACGAAGATCGATCTTTGAAAAGAATTGTGCTCCTTGCAACTGGTCAAACAGGTCATCAATACGTGGCAATGGGTACCTGTTTTTGATGGTGACATGATTCAACTCCCGATAATCAATACAAAGTCGCATACTTCCATCTTTCTTCTTCACGAATAGAACAGGAGCACCCCAAGGAGAAGTACTAGGACGAATAAAGCCAATGTCTAACAATTCCTGCAGTTGGATCTTTAACTCCTGAAGTTCAATAGGAGCCATTCGATATGGGGCTTTGGAAATGGGTTTTGTACCGGGTTCAAGGTCGATACAAAATTCAATTTCACGCTCTGGGGGTAGGCCAGGAAGTTCTTCAGGGAATACGTCAGGGAATTTATTAACAATAGAAATATCATTCAAAACTGACGTATTTTTGTTTAGATCCGTGACATGAGCTAAGAAAGCTTGACATCCGTTTTTCAATAAACGAATAGCTTTATGGCTTGAGATGACAGCGATTGATTTTAATGGTTTGGTTGCTTGAATTCGCATAATAGGTCGATTAGGAATATGAAAGCTAACAACCTTACGAAAACAATCAATTTTTGCATGATGAGTAGTTAACCAATCAATCCCTAGAATCACGTCAAATGCAAGTATTTTTAATGAAATAAGATCGACAGGTAATGTGTGGGTACCAACTTGAACCAAACAAGACTTATAAACCGTGGATGTAATGAAGGTTTCTCCCAATGGAGTTTCAACAGATAAGTCAAAGTCTAATTTCTCCGGAATCAAATTTAATCGATGAGCGCAAGTAGGAGAAATAAAAGAATGGGTAGAACCGGTATCAAATAAAGTATAGACTTCGTTAGAGTTTATGATAAGCTTACCCGTGATGACCTCATTCGGGTTCCTTGCTTTCTGGGAGGTCACAACAAACGCTCTCCCTTGCACTACCGGTTTTGACTTTTCTGGGACGGCCTTTGGTGTCTCCATCTTGGCTGAACTTGTTTTTGGTAAACGACAAAATCGAGCTAAATGACCTTCTCTTCCACAATTATAACATGCTTTAGACGGCATCGCGCAGTTTGGACTGATGTGCCCCTCCCCTCCGCATTTGAAACATATGATAGGTGGTCGTTCTCCTTCCTTAACAACGGGTGCTGGTGCTGACGTCTTTCCATCATTGTTGAATCTCCTCTTCTTGAAATGACCATTCTTATTGTTTTGGCCCTGATTACCACCGAAGTGGTTACCATTTCTGGCCTGTTGATTCCCTCCACGCTTGTTGTCACCGCTTCGATGACTGCTCTCACTGGTATTATCATTTTGTCGACTGCTCTCTTTTGGTTGCGTTGACTCGTTATCGCGCTCCACTAACTGAGCCCTATTCACAACATCTGAATACAAACACAGTTTATGAGAAATAAGATGTTGACGTATCTCAGGTTTCAAACCTCGCAAAAACATTCGCGTCATTCGCTCTTCATTATCCACCAAGTGGGACGCAAACCGGGACAACTCAGCAAATTTAGCCTCATACTGCGACACGGTCATATTATTCTGCTCCAATTTGATGAACTCCACCTCCTTCATGTGACGAACACTTTCGGGAAAGTATTTGTCATTGAACAGCTCTTGGAACTTCTCCCAAGACATCTTCAGTGCGGCAGGTTGAGTACGCTTAATCGATTCCCACCAGTAATCTGCCTCTCCTCGCAACATAAAGGCGGCAAAGGGAACCTTTTGCTCCTCGGAGCATCCCAAGACATCAAATATCTTGGTAATCTGCTTTATCCATGTTTCCGCTATAAGTGGTTTTGGCTCTCCCTTAAACTCTGGTGGTCCCAGCTCCTTAAACTGTTTAGCGGTGACCGTCCGAGAGTTTTCAGTGTTTCCACCTATATTTTGGACAGGAGCCGCTCTCGCCTGCTGTTGCATGAACTGCATAAAGTTTCTGAACATTCCATCATTCATCATCTGGTCAGTGTTGTTGTTTGCATGAGGATTGTCACCTTCCTGATGCACATTATCCTGATTATTGATATGTGGTGAATCAACAGTCGCCTGTGCTCCATTGCTATTCTCAACATTCTCAGATGCCATTTTCAGATACTGCCACAAAATAAAAGTTAATTGATATGTCATATATTATCCTTATATTATGACCGACCAATTAAATACCATGCAAATAAACTTAGGTAGGTCATACTAGCGAAGGAATTCCCCGTCTCTCCCCTCCTAGTTCTATTCTCACATCTTAGCCAGGGATCATATCCCTAAGCTCTGATACCAACTGTGACGCCCCCAAAATTAGGTATACATCACCCATCTTGGGTCGTCAGATACATAGTACAGAATACAAATACAACTTAATAATACAACTGTCGTGTACAATACGACAAAACATAAACTGTGAGTTTGAATACAAATATTATCTTCTAGAGAGTATTCATACTCAAAAGGAGTCCTCATTACATTTATTAACACACTATTACATAGAATAGTGAGGACTACTAACTAATACTATCATTCGGACCATCACTCCGTTCCCCGACTTGCCCCAGCTACGTTCTCATTTCCTGAAGAGAACAGTGAAAGAAAGGGTGAGCTCAACTAGCCCAGTAAGAAATATTATGACTAAGATAATGCAGAATAAATTATCATTAGCCTTCAACAATGTTAAACTGATAAAATATAATAGACATCAAGTTTAACTGCAGCGGAACAAGCAATCCATTAAAAGAGTCAAGTAGAAAATAAACTCTACTATCTTTTATGATTTAAAGGTTTTTCAACACTGTTATCGCTGGGACTCAGCTTAATAAAATAATCCACATCATCGAATCACCCCTGCACTACGGCCAAGGATATTCGTGTATTCATTAATGGTCATGATCATGCCAACAACTGTCCATCAATGCACTACGGGCCAATGAGGACTTTTACCACATCATTTGTAACATTACGGTCATGATTATACCGAATAATCCCTGGTCATAATCATACCAAGTCCATCTATGCACTACAGGCCACAGATGACTTTCAACATTTTATAAACATGAGGATGATGACAATGATATAAGAAAAAAAAAGTTCAAGAATTAATTTATCCAAGAATTAACAACGTCCAAATTGTCAACATGATACTGCTTTGTGGAGTAAAATTCAAGAATGCTTAGAAGAATATTTTCATGAAAAGATACTGGATGAAACGCAATTATCAAGGATATTCCACAAATTTCATGGAGTATAGAAGTCAAAACTTAACCAACTGAGTATAATAAAAAATGGAATAACAAAAGAAAACGCACAGACAGGATATTCCGAGAGAATAATAAATAATGGAACCAGGTCCGGCGTAAACGCACAGACAGGATATTCCGACAGAATAATAAATAATGGAACCAGGTCCGGTGTAAAACACACAGACAGGATGTTCCAACAGAATAATAACAAGACGGAACTAGGTCCGGTGTAAAACACACAGACAGGATGTTCCAACAGAATAATAATAAAAACGGAACCAGGTCCGGTGTAAAACACACAGACAGGATGTTCCAACAGAATAATAGAAGAATGTCACCAAGTATAGGGTAGACCGCGTATACAGGTTATTCCAACAGAATAATAAGAAATGGAATAACAACAGTTCTCTTCATGAATAAGAAAGAATAACACCCCTTACCGTTTTAAAGAAGAGCTGAAATAAGGAAGTAGTTAAGTAGCAGAATACTCTTCTTCTCTCTCTCTATAGTTTCTCTCTATAGTTTCTCTCTCTAGAGTTCAGTGAATTCGTAAGAAATAATGAAGGAATGAGCTGCTATTTATAAAAAATAGAATGCATAGTAACTAATCCATGAACGGTCCAGATTGATTACTTTAATCTGACGGTCCATATTTAAAGAAAAATCTTTTAAATAAAATAAAATATATTCTATTTATAGAATAACTTTAATAAAGTATTCTATTTTATATAAAAAGATGTTTCTGTTTTATTACGTTAATAATACGAATAAAACAAAACGTCATTATCGCTAAATAATTCATATTATTAACTGACAATAATTGAATCAAACTGAGTGACTTCTCACATAAGCATTAATAATCAATACCGTGTGCTACTATGCAACCACACGTATTACTGTACTTTTACTACCGAGTAGTTCAACAGTAACAATGGTAAAACTTCCGCCATTATTTTTAATAAAATATTTTTGTCGTTTTCTCAATCCGACAATAATTCCGTTGTGGGGTCCACCAATGATTGTGCCGTTGTACGAATATTTCCTGTTAAAACGAATATTCCCCGACAATCGAATATTATATAACAACTTGCGTACTTTGTAAAATTTATAAATATTACCCACAACTATAACATTATATCAAATTAACTCCATAATATTCAAAAATGATATTTATAGAAAATTCATCTTTATTTATAAAAGTTGGGGTCTTACAATAATAATAATACAACAACAACAACACAACAACAATAATAATAATAATAATAACAATAACAATAACAATAACAATAAAGTTATACTAATGGTGTGTAAATTTTTTTTAACTTCTATTTTTTAAATTCTCTGACTTGTAAATTTTTTTATAATCAAATATTAATTTCTCTTTATATCTTGAATTAGAGGGTGTTTGACAATGACTTATAAGTTGGTTAACTAAGTTATAAGTCATTTGTTATTATTTAGTGTTTGACAACAACTTAAATTTTAACCTTTTTTACTTATAAGTCAATATTAAATTTTTTCATACTTCATGTGCTATATTTTTTATTATTATTACTATTACTATTACTATTATTATAATTATTATTATATTTACTATTATTATTATTACTATTATTATTAATTTTTATTATTATTATTATTAGAATAA
Organism: Panax notoginseng; assembly: GCA_016801055.1. Classification (NCBI taxonomy): domain Eukaryota; kingdom Viridiplantae; phylum Streptophyta; class Magnoliopsida; order Apiales; family Araliaceae; genus Panax; species Panax notoginseng. Next base: position 46,149,011 of record CM029016.1, on the reverse strand, counting down.
TTATTACTAATCTTATAATTATTATTATTTATTATTATTATTAGAATAATTATTACTAATCTTATAATTATTATTTTTTATTATTATAATTATAATTATTATATTATTATTATTATTATTATTATTATTATTATTATTATTATTATTATTATTATTGTTGTTGTTGTTGTTGTTGTTGTTCATGTTGTTGTTGTTATTATTATTATTATTATTATTATTATTATTATATATTGTTGTTGTTGTTGTTGTTGTTGTTACTATTATTATAATAATTATTATTGTTACTATTATTATTGTTATTATTGTTGCTATTATTATTACTATATAATAATAATAATTATTATTTTATATAATAATAATAATAATAATAATAATAATAATAATTATTATTATTATTATATAATTATAATAATTATAATTATAATAAAAAAGCCTGGCCCGGCCCGCGGCTTTTTAAAAAATAAAATAAAATAATGCCCTCTTGAGAATTGAACTCTAGAGTTCCCACTCTCCTTAAACAAATGCTCAAACCAACTAGTTATAAGGATTATTTATTATAAAGTCAGTTACCCGGCACTAAAATACTAAAAATACTAATTACATATTTACATCAAAATACTAATTAAAAAAATACTAAAATAAAAAAATCAAATTAAAAAAATACTAAAATACTAAAATTTAAATTATTTTGTTAATTAATCAAAACAACAAAAATTCAAATTACATCATTAAAATACTAAAATCATAACATATTTACATCATAACATAACATATTATCATATTTACATATTTACATCATAACATATTTACATCATTTAATCAAAATACTAAAATTCAAATATTAAAATTTTACTCAAATACTAAAATTTTACCATAGTTGTATAACATATCAAAATACTAAAGTCGATCACTTACCCGACACTAAAATACTAATTACATATTTACATCAAATACTAAAAATACTAATTAAAAAAATACTAAAATTCAAAAAAATACTAAAATTCAAATTATTTTGTTAATTAATCAAAACAACAAAAATTCAAATTACATCATTAAAATACTAAAATCATAACAATATTTACATCATTTACATCATAACATAACATATTATATTTACATATTACATATTTACATCATTTGCATCATATTTACATAATAACATATTTACATCATTTAATCAAAATACTAAAATTCAAATACTAAAATACTAAAATTTTACTTAAATACTAAAATTTTACCATAGTTGTATAAACATATCAAAATACTAAAATTTTACCATAGTTGTATAACATATCAAATACTAAAAGTCACCTACCCGATACTAAAATACTAATTATATATTTACATCAAATACTAAAAATACTAATTAAAAAAAATACCAGAATACTAAAAAAAATCAAATTAAAAAAAATACTAAAATTCAAAAAATACTAAAATACTATCTTATATATTACAGGGATGACTTATAGAATATAATCATAACTGTACTTAATTTAAAAAATAATTTATTGTCGTTTTAAGCCCTTAAAAACTCATTGCGACCCTGTATATATTTATATGACTCAAGGATGAAATAGGGTCCGTCTTACTTTACCGTCAGTTCTCCCCTTCATCCGTATTCAGATAGTAAGATCACTCTTTAAACCCTAGAGCACTTTTGATTTCCCCCAATCTTTCTTGACTTTTATATCGGAATACTGAAGATCAGACAATGGTGTCGTGGGAGCAAACGAGTCATCCGTCGCCGACGAGCTTCTCGGCAAAGGTTCACCCACTGGTGATATTCAACATATGTGACTACTTTGTGAGAAGACCAGACCAAGCTGAGAGAGTCATCGGTACTCTTGTCGGTTCTGTACTGCTCGACGGCACCGTTAACATTCGTAACTCCTATGCCGTCCCTCACAGTGAATCATCAGATCAGGTTACCTTTTCTGTTTTTAGTTTTTTTTCTTATCCGGTTTGTTTATGCGCAAAATCATTGGAAAAAATAAGCAGGATTCGAAAATGTATGAGCTTTGTCTTGTTTTGTTTTCTTCTGTTTTCATTTTTTGTCAGAAATTCAGCTATAAATTTGTTTGATCAGGTACAAGGTTATGGACAATCCTAATTGGTATGGAAAGAGCTTCTTTTGCAAAATAAACTAAATATGACCCAGACTGAAGATCCAATCTATTATAGACTACTGAGTGTTTTACAAATTTATGTCAATATGCCATCAGCAGTCTAGAAACTTGGAATATATTGTCCTAGGGGAATGGTCATGTTATTGATTACGGGAATTGTTATTTCCATAATTATGTTTTGATAATTCACATGTCTCATGAGTTTGAGAACTTACCATTCATGTGAGAGTCCTTTTGGAAATATCAATTCCCTATTTATTTTCACAGAAATTGTTGGATTGCCTTGTTCAGTTTATCTTTTACTTCTATTTCATGTAGAAAATTGCTGTTGGTTAAGCTATCTGGACTGCTGTGCATTTCGTGTGTTCGCATGTGTGTTTTTAATGGTTCAAAAAGATAGTTGGGTTATATGTCCAACTCTTTTTTCTAATTTACCCCAATTTTAATGGTTTTAGGTTGCATTGGATATTGATTACCACCACAATATGTTAGCATCTCATCAAAAGGTGAATCCAAAAGAAGTCATTGTTGGATGGTAATTTCCGTTCTTCGATAGAGCTGTTTGAATCCTCTTTTCCCTACTTAAGAGAATCATAAAAGAGTTGTTCTGTTAAAGATATTAGATATCTAATATGATGCTGAACTATGTTGCTTTATTACATTTCTAATCTCATTCTGATGCACTGGTTTTCTTTATCCCTTTATATTATGTTTTATCATTTATTTTGTCATCGACTTTTACAATAATTGGGGAAATATATCAAGAGTTCTTTGTTCGGAGGCTGTAGTCCTTATAGTGTGTTCGAGAGGGACTGAAAAATCCTGTAGGTGGGGATGAGAACTTATCATTCTAATCCTGCTAAGTATGAGAACTTATAAGATATAGGAAGAGGAGATGATTCATACCTGAAGCCTCCACAGGCATATGTTATAATTTTGATTTTCTTTTTCTGTCTTCTTTTTACTTTACTGCTTCTATCTCTGATCTAAAGAGAATGATATTCAGCTGATTATTACTAATAACATCTGTTTCTCTTATGACTTGGATGTGAGAAGTCAAATTATGTGATGGATTACAGGTATAAAGAAAGTAATTCAACCATTTAATCAGAATTTTGTATCAAACACTATTGAATGCAAGTACTAATTTGGCACTTTTAAAACTAAGCATAAGCAAGAACTATAAAGGCAGGTTGTGTCAATTTTTTTGCAGATATCCATTGACTGGTTACCAAGCATTCTGCATTTGTTTGGCTTCTATTGACTCGAAACTTTGCTGCACAGTGTGATTTTAGCCTGCAGCCTTTTTCCTTGTTCTAACTCGGAACAAAAAGTCACCATTGCATTACAAATTTTGTAGCAGGATTCTCCCTCCAAAGCAGGAAGGTTAGATAGTTGATGTATGCCAGCTTTAATTAATTACTGAAATATGCTCCAAATTTCGTGATTAATTCAATCCAACCTTGTTTTGTTTATGGAGTAGTACTTGATTTGTAATCTAAATTATAGAGGTCAGTTAACAATAGACATCAAATAAGGTCTTGTATAACTAACCATGGAGGATATTTTATTTTCAATATTATGGTTTACCTGATTTTTTAGTTGAGAAGCAGCTACCTATTTATTTTGTTTGTACTGAATCAGATGTTACTCTTTCAAACCAAAAGTCAAATCAGATGTCACTCAATTCTACTGCAGTGATTGTTTTCTTTTTGCTTTTGATATGTCTCTCCATGTTGACCGATGGAAACAGTTCCAAATAACTGCATAAATTGTAGTTTAAATTGATATTTCTTGCCATCTCATTCATGATACATGATAATAATCATTTACTTTGTAATCTCAAGTAATATCCCGCTGCAAAATTTGAATCTTCACATGAAATCTTCTTACTGGATTGCAGCCACTATACTTCATGTTTAGACTACCTTGGAAGTCTAAAAGCAAACCTGTTGCTTGACATCCATTTGCATGACCATGTGGAGACACTGTATGATCAAATTCGTAGCAAAGCCCTAATCCAGTATACTCACCCATTTGTGTCTGTTGATCTGCACATGATGGATATAACCTACTCTAATTTAAATTATCTATTCGTTTGTAGAAAGCTAGAATATATAGGATTATCTTGTTACATATTAGCGTTATTAGGTGTAATCAATTGAAGTTCCCTGCCACCTGAGATGATTTTATTTAATCTTCACACCTTTAATCTCTCTTCCCTCCCTCTTTCTGAGCTACTGCTCACCTAATGATTTCATTAATTGATATTTTTTGTTTTCAGGATGCCCAAAATGCATTAATGAATTGAACGGTGAGGAAATTTTATTTTCTCAATTTATTCATTTCTAGCTTATTCAGCATATCATGAAGTTCTACTACTTGAATAACATTCTTCCTCACCTAGCCCTCGAAGAAGGATAAAAAAGTAGGGAATTAGATAGAGAATTACAATTTGGGTGCTCAAACAGAGAATACTTACCCCGGTGCTTAATGTTGTAGAAAGTGGCTTGGGAGTAGACAAATTCAGTGCAACTGGGCAGCGATGGGTGTCGGAGCTGACGACAAACAGAATTCAGACGCCAAGAGTGTTGTCGAACTAACCAATGGAACATCAGGTGAGGTCATGAACCTTTAGACTACCAAATCTGTCATATTCTGAGGTAAAAGTGAAAACTAATTACAGAACTTATTTGGTGTATACTTTTCTCTTCCTATTTCTGTTTTATTGGTTAGGTGGCTATATTTTAGTTTGAACTTTGAGTATAACTGCAGTTCTATTGCTGCAGTATACTTGGCACTTCAGTGCTTATGGTATTTGTTAAGTTGTTAGCATGTTCTCTATTTTTTTTCCCTTCGAATTACATAAAAAAAGTAATCTTGTCAAAACTCTTAAACTTGTTCCTGTTGTGTGACTGCTTTGTTTCCATTTAAATGGCAATGTCTTAATTTTACTACTTTTATTGAGCGGTCCTTTAAGACGTTTAAATATAATTAGGTTTTTAGTATGAGTTGTAAGATTTTCACGTTACCTATAAGTTACAGCTGTGTGCATTTGCTTTTGGTTTGTAGCTACATTGTGTAAGAGTATGTATTATACTTGCTATAATAATATGCTAATTTAGGCTGATTATACTTGCTATAATAATGTGCAGGAAGACTGCTTCTACGACCTGCCTTACAATACTGGGTATCAAATTTTCGTGCTACGTTTACAGAAGACAAGAGACGAAATTATGAAGTGTATTCTCTCTATATATGTAGATATATACTTTAATTGAAGAACTGTGGTAGCTTTAGATGGTTAATTGTAAAGATAATTAATGATTATATAGTGGATGATTTTATTAAGTTAATAATATTTTAGTTTTTTGTATTTTTGCCATTATTTGGGGACATTGAGCCAGTCAGGTACACAAAAAGAATGTCAAATTTTGATTTGGCAACAATATAATTCGTTACTAAAGCATTAAACAAGTTTAATATAGCAACAATTTTTTATACATTTAACAAAAAAAATTCGTTGCTAATGGCATTAAAAATATATTATTTGGCAACGAAAAATTAACTTTTAACTTAATAACAACGGAGAGGATATAGTTGTTAATAATAACATAAAAGGCAACATTTTTTATCGTTGCAAATCATATCAAATTTCGTTGTACATATAAAGAAACGGCAACATATAATGTCGTTGCTAATCGACGACTTTTGTTGCTATTAAAAAATAACTGCAACAAATATTTTCGTTGCTGATTTAGCATAATGTTGTTGCCAAAAATATAATCAGCAACAAAAATCGTTGCTAAAAATTTTACATTCCGCAACGAAAGCAAGCTTAGGCAACATTTTTCATAATTTACTGCAACGAAAAATGTCGTTGCAAAATGGTGTCAATTGCAACGAAAATGCATGGTCGTTGCAAAAAAAAAGAGTTCATTTCGTTGCCAATTAGCAGGCTTTTGCAACGAAATGGGGTTTTTAGCAACGAAATTTTAATTATTCTGCAACAATACATTTTATTGATAAAGGATCGATGTCTCTATACGAAAGCCAAAATTCGTTGCAAAATATATTACTTTTGGCAACGAAAAAAATACGTTCGTTGCGGAACAATTAGCAACGCTCATTGCGCAACGAAAGACGCAACGACAGTAAAGTCGTTGCCAAAACCCTTTTGCAACAAAATTTGGCACCTTTAGCAACGAAAATCGGTTGTTGCTGAAGCCCCATTTTTTTGTAGTGCTTTAGTTTTGGAGAGTGGTTTCATCTTGTATTTATATGATACACTTTATGTTTCCAGTATGACACGGAATTTAATTTCTGTATCTAAACTTGACGTTGATGGATTTTCGTTTAAGTTTGAGAATAATAAAATAATTATTTATCATTACTCTCATGTTATTGGCTCTAGCTCTTTAGAGGGAAACCTCTAAAAGATAAATTTGGATAATATTTTTTCTGAATCCTTGTTAACAATGAATGTGACAGAAAGTACCTCTAAAAGTGAAAATAAGAGAAAACTAGATAATGAGAATTCTTCAAAATTGTGGCATCAACGCTTAGGCCATATTTCAAAAGACAGAATGCAATGTCTTATAAAGGATGGAATTCTTCATTCACTAGATTTTTCTGATCTTGACCATTGTATTGAATGTATAAAAGGAAAATTTATGAAAGGTAATAAGAAAGGAGTAAATAGAAGTAGTGCACTTCTTGAGATGATTCACACTGATATATGTGGACCATTTTCTCCAAGAATTGGTGGACACAAATCTTTCATTACGTTCATTGATGACTATTCTCATTATACTTATGTTTACCTGATTAATGAAAAACCTGAATCACTAAATATGTTTAAAGTTTTCAAGGCTGAAGTTAAAAATCAACTTGACAAAAAAATTAAAGTAGTGAGGTTAGATAGAGGCGAAGAGTATTATGGTAAAACACCGATACAAGTCATAGTCCTGGCCCATTTGACTTATTTTGTCAAGAAAATGGAATGGAATGTCATTTAGTACAATGTCTAGTACACCGCAGCAGAATGGTGTAGCTGAGAGGCAAAATCGTACCCTTATGGATATGGTACGTAGTACGTTATGTAATTCTAGCTTACCTGTGTTTTTGTGGACTAGGGAATTAAAGATAGCTGTTATTATTTTAAAGTTGGTTCCTAGCAAATCTGTCCCTAACACTCCTTATGAAATTTAGACAGTTAGGAAACTTAATTTAAAATACTTACGGCTGTGGGGCAGTCCAGCCGAGGCTAAGATTTTTAATCCACAAATAAAAAAAAACTTGACTCTAAAACCATTAGTTGTCATTTTATTGGATATCCTGAGAGATCTAAGAGTTTTTGATTTTACTGTCCCTCGCATACAACTAGAATTGTTGAGACTAGGCATGCAAAGTTTTAGAGAATGGTGATTTAAGTGGGAGTGATGAGCTTAGAAAAATTGATCTTGAAGAAAACATGTTTTATGTTTCTAATCCTGTAATTCAAGAGGGTGAGGCACAACAACCTCCCATTGAGGCGAATGATGCCCCTGAGATAGCTGAGCCACCACCTAATGTTGAACCTCACATTATAGAAAATCATATTCCTGAAATTGTGCAGTCTTTACGTAGGTCCGAAAGACCTAGAAAGCCTATTAATTTTGATAATTTTATAACCTATCTTAATAAGATTGACTATGATTCAAGTAAGATAATAATCCTATCTCCTATAAAGAGGCCATTATGAGTACTCAATCAACTCAATGGCTTGAAACCATGAATGATGAGTTGAAATCATGGACAGGGACGGATCCAGGATTATAATTTAGTGGGGTCAAAATTTGAAAAAAAAACTCTCGAGAATAAAAATTAATAACATGAAACACAACTAAATCGATTCTCAAATATTATTTACAATAACATTTTTGAGGTTTAATTGGTTGAAATGTTGCTTGAAATTGTTGCATGATAGCCTCATTTTTAATAGTTAAAAAAATATCACGCTCAATGTAAGTTAATAAACAGTCATTCATTCATTCATCTCCCATTTGGTTACGGAGTTCATTGTTCACGATATTCATGACTAAAAATGTCCTTTCAACCATTGCAGTAGCAAGGAGCAAAAGTAGAGCCAACTTTAGCAATAAATAAACTTAAGGATA
>CM029016.1:46126589-46140627 GCA_016801055.1 Panax notoginseng | reverse complement strand
AGATGACCAAACCTCACCTTAGACAGACTTTCTAGACATTGCCAATAATGTTATCTCATAATATAATTCAGAAATATGAAATATTGTCCGATAATGGAAAATACTGTGTATTGACAATTATTGAAACAAACAGTAATAAAAGTATCAACGCAGCAATTATTGAATCAATAAAATAAAATAACTGAACAGTAATTACTGTAAAACCATTATTGAGTAGTGTCTTCTTACGTAAGAATCAATAATTGGTGTAATACCGTGTGTTACTGTGCAAACAACGCGTATTACTGTGTTTTAACCACCGGGTATTCCAACAGTATTAATGGTAACAACTACGTTGTTATTTATAAACAACTTGATTTTTGTAGTTTTTTCTTCATCCAATCGCTTTCCGTTATGGGGCCCACTCAAGGCTACGCCATCGTACGAATATTCCCCGATAACAAGAATATTCCACGACCAAACGAATATTCCCAGACAACAATAAATATCTTATGACCACTTGCTTATTTGAAATATTTGCGCATTTTACCCATAACTAACCTCATTAATCAATTTACCCTTACTATTTCAAAATAATAAATAGAGGAAATTTAAATTTCATTTATTAATAATTTGGGTCTTACATGTAACTTCACAGACGCCAGTTTTTTCAAATTAAGAATATAATATTCAAGTAAAAACAAAACTTATTATATATATATATATATATATATATATATATATAATACAGAACTGGATAACTTTCTACCGACCGTTTTGAAAAATGGGTAAATGGGGGTTCAAATAATAAACAACATTTACAATAAATAATTAAAAAAATTCTCTCAATATTTAATAACATTTATTCATCATTATTATAACTCGTAATATTAACAACCAGATCAGATCGTTCCCAGAAAGAGGGGGCTTTCCAATAAGGATTTCTCCCTATTGGCGCGCAATTAAGTGACCAAACCCTTTTCTCGACAGAACTTTCTAGACATTGCCAATTATGCAGATAATAATATGAATAATTTGTCATCTCAATTATTGATTTAATAATATATAAAATATTGACAATAATTGAGTCAAATAACGTGAGATACTATGCAACAATTATTGTAGCAATAATTGAATAAAATTGAGTGACTTCTGATGTAAGCATCAATAATCAATACCGTGTACTACTATGCAACCACGCGTATTACTGTATTTTTACCATCGGGTATTTCAACAGTTTAATGGTAAAACTTTCGCCGTTATTTTTATAAAAAGAGATAATACTGTCATTTTCTCATTCCGACAATAATTCCGTTATGGTCTACTAATGATGTGTCCGTCGTACGAATATTTCATGTTAAAACGAATATTTCTCAACCAATCGAATATTTTATAACAACTTGAATACTTTGCAAATTTGTAAATATTACTCAGAACTATAACATTATATTAAATCACACCATAATATTCAAAATATAAATCGAGAAAAATTTAATCTTTATTTATGAAAGTTGGGGTCTTATAGCTTAGCTGGTTATTATCGGAGATTCATGGAAGATTTTCTCGAATCCCTACTACCATTAACTCAGCTGACTCAAAAAGATACAAAATTCGAATGGAGTGAGAATGTGAGAAGAGCTTCCAAGAACTTAAGAGGAGACTCATTTTGGCACCTATTCTAACAATACTATCAGGTTCGGAGGGATTTGTCATTTACAGTGATGTTCAAGTAAAGGTTTAGGATGTGTTCTCATGCAACATAGAAAAGTCATAGCCTATGCCTCAAGACAACTCAAAGAATATGAGAGAAATTATCCTACTCATGATCTAGAGTTGGCAGCAGTCATTTTCATGCTAAAGATTTGGAGGCATTACCTGTATGGGAGAAAGTGGAGATCTATACAGATCATAAAAGCCTCAAATATTTCTTCACCTAAAAGGAACTCAACATGCGACAACGACATTGGTTCGAGCTATTGAAAGATTACGACCATACCATCCAATACCATCTTGAAAAAGCAAATGTGGTAGCTGACGCATTGAGTCGGAGATCGTATGCGGGTACGAGTGCGATGTTGTTAACACAAATACCCATTTTGTACGGCTTACAAAGGATGGAGATAGAGTTAAAAGCTCTAAGCACCCACGTGATGATATCAAATATACGAGTAGAACCGATTTTAATCGATAAAGTTAAAGCTGCTCAAGCCACTGACCCAGAGCTGATGCGTATGAAGAAGAAAGTACAAGAATGTGCTATTCCAGAAGCAAGAATCGATGAAGAAGGAATACTTCGAGTCAGCTCCAGACTTTGTGTTCCTAACGATTCTGATTTGAAGTACAAAATCATGATGGAGGCACACAACGCACCATTTACAATCCATCTTGAAAGTACCAAAATGTATCGTGATCTTCGACATACATTTTGGTGGAGCAACATGAAGAGAGAGATCGCGGAGTTTATCTCAAGATGTTTAACTTGTCAACGTGTCAAGGCGGATCATCAAGTACCAAAAGGTCCATTACAACCACTTAAGATTCCAGAATGGAAGTGGGAGCACATTAACATAGATTTCGTTACTGGTCTTCCCAAGGTTTCTCAAGGCGTAGATGCAATTTGGGTTATTATTGATAGGTTAACTAAGTCTGCTTATTTCTTACCGATACAGGAGACTTATTCCCTTGAACGTCTTACTCGTATGTACGTGAATGAGATTGTGAGGTTGCATGGCATGCTAGTATCCATAGTTTCGAATCGTGACCCAAGGTTCACTTCATAATTTTGGGTTAACTTGCAGAAAGCTATGGGCACGAATTTACGATTTAGTCGGCATACCATCCTCAAACAGACGTGCAATCGAAAGGACTATTCAAACTCTTGAAGATCTATTGAGACTTTGTGTTCTAGACTTTAAAGGAGAGTTGTGATAAGTACTTACCATTGGTAGAATTCTCCTACAATAACAGTTATCAAACAAGTATAGGTGTGCTCCATTCGAAGCATTGTACGGACGAAAGTGTCGCTCTCCAGTATGTTGGGATGAGGTGGGTGAAAAATATTGTTGGGACCAGAGTTGATACGTATGACTACAGAAAAGATCCAAATGATCCGACAACGTATACAAACAGCATAAGATCGATAAAAGAGTTAGGCGGATCTTCATCGAAAGGACGTGGAATTTAGTATTGGAGATCATGTATTGTTACGTGTTGCTCCATGAAAGGGAGTTACAAGATTTGGAAGAGAGAAAAGCTCAATCCACGATTTGTTGGTCAATTGAGATTCTTGATCGAGTAGGAAATGTGGCCTATAGACTTGCATTACCTCCAAGTATGTCTCGTGTTCATAATATTTTTTACATTTTTATGGTTCGTAAATATGTGGAAAACCCAAATCACATTATTGAGTTAGAACCAGACGAGATAGCCGAAGATTAAACGTACGAGGAGTTACCTGTCAAGATCTTGGATAGGAAGGAGCATGTCCTACGCACAAAGGTTATACCACAAGTCAAAGTTTTGTGGAGAAACCATGCTATTGAGGAAATGACCTGGGAGTTGGAATCAGAAATGAAAGCGAGGTATCCTCATATTTTTAAAACACTATGTACGTACGTCAATTTCGAGGACGAAAATTCATAAGAGGGGAGGTTGTAAGACCCCAACTTTTTATAAATAAAATTGAATTTCCTCTATTTATTATTTTGAAATAGTAAGAGGTTGATTTAATTAATGTGGTTAGTTATGAGTAAAATACACAAATATTTTAAATAAGCAAGTGGTTATAAAATATTCATTTTTATCGGTGAATATTCGTTTGGTCGTGAAATATTCTTTGTCGGGAGAATATTCGTACGATGGCGCAGCCATTTGTGGCCCCCATAACAGAACACTGTCGGATGAAGAAAATGACAAATTTGAGTTTTTTATAAATAACAGCGTAGTTGTTACCATTAACACTGTTGGAATACTTAGTGGTTAAAATACAGTAGTACGCGATGTTGCACAGTAGCACATAGTACTACAAAATAATTCTAATTATTGATTCTTACATAAGAAGGCACTACTCAATAATTGTTACAGTAATTACTGTTTAATATTTTATTTTATTGATTCAATAATTGATACGTTGATATTTTATAGTATTATTGTTTCAATAATTATCACTGCACAACATTTCCCATTATCAGATCAATAATTCATATTATTTAAATAATATTATTAGATAGCATTATTGGTAATGTCTAAGAAAGTTTTGTCTAGAAAAAGGTTTGGTCACCTAATTGCGCGCCAGTAAGGAGAAATTCTTATCGGAAAGCTTTCTTGGGAACGACCTGGTTGTCATTATTGTGATTCTATAATATTATTTGTTAATAATTAATTATTGATAAAAATGATAAGAAAATATTTATTTTATATGGATAAATGAAGGAATTAACGCTGAGGTATTTTATCATTATTTTGTCAGAATAGAGGTGTTAAAAATCATCCGTATGTGAATTTCGGTCATTTTTTGTTTAGAATTTGAAAAAACTTTCTTCTACAAAGTTGTAGAGAATTAAATTTTCTGTAGAATGGACATAAGATTCGAATTTTCTGAAAAAGTGCTATTTATTATGAATTATTGATGTTCTGAAATAATTAATTTTTGGAGTTAAAAAATTTTTTTTAAGAAAAGCATTTTTTGTGAGGTGGGCCCCACTTGTGGAGTGCTGAGATGATGATGTGGTGTGCGTAGGAATTTTTTTTTAAATATTAATATTTTATTAAATTTTTTACTTTGGTGTTCTAAGCATTTTCCTATAAATAGGGTGCTTAGGTTAGAATTGAAAATCACACCAGAATCTGAAGTTTTTTCTCACTATAATATCGAGCGTATTTTTATGAGTATATAGATACTTTGAGTGTTGATATACAGTGCAAGTTTCTTTCATAATTATATCCGATATTCCAGTCAGAAGTACTATTCTTTTGAGGTAAGAGATGTTATTTTTTTTTGTAAATGATGTTGTTTCTTTCACTATCATTATACTGAAATATTGGTATGAATTTTATTATGAAATTCTTACCTTTTCATGTCGAGATTACTATTCACGTATACGAAACTATTCACGAATACGGCACTATTCACGAAGTATGATTTTTCTTATAAATTTTTTACCTTTTTGTCGGGGTTACTATTCACGTATACAACACTATTCACTTATACGACACTATTTATAAAAAAATTAAGTTTTTTTTCTTTATCCAAGTTGTCGATTATGGTTACTATCTTTGATTGTATCCATGTTTTGATCTCCATTCTTGAATTTTGCTCCACAATTGATTATTATTGAGTATTTTTGAACTTGGATAAATTGATTTACGAATCCCTAAGCTCTGTTCTTTTATCTCACTGGATTCGTTTTCTTAAAATATGTTTTATCATCCTCAGTCCTAAATGGTGATATAACTGAATATCTTTGGCTGTAGTGTAAAGATGAATGATTACTTGATGAATATCGTTGGCCCGTAGTGCAAAGATAGACATGTGTTGAGATGAATATGACCAACTGGTGATACAAATGAATATCTTTGGCCCGTAGTGCAAAGATGAATATTTGATTCAAGATGTATATTGATTGATGTTACAGGGATAAAATATTGATGATAGACTTTTAAATCATAGAAGATAGTAGATTTCATTCTCCACTTAACTCTTTAATGAATTATTATTTTCGCTGCGATATTAATTTAAAACTTGTTGTCCATTATATTTTATCTAATTTATTGAAGACTAACGATAATTGTTCTCATTATCTTAGTCTTAAATATTCTTTATACTGGGCTAGTTGAGCTCATCCTTTTTCTTTTTGTTCCCATTTTTCTTCTCAAGAGGCGAGATTTAGATAGGCGGGTGTGGAGTGATGTTTCAAGACAGTTGTTTTAGTAGTCCTCACTATTTTATAAAATAGTGTATCAATAATTGTAATGAGGACTTATTTGAGTTTGGATATTGTTTAGAAGACAATATTTGTATTTAACTCACATTATAGTGTTGTCGTATTTTGCAAGACAATTGTAATAATAAAGTTGTAGTTGTTTTCTGTACCATGTATTTGGCGACTCAAAATGGGTTGTGTGGACCTATTTTGGGGACGTCACAAATTCTACCTCCTTCATGTGACGAATACTCTCAGGAAAGTAATTGTCATTGAATAATTTTTGGAACTTCTCCCAAGACATCTTCAGTGTGAAATATTGAGTACGTTTTACAGATTTCCACATATAATCTGCCTCTCCTCACAACATGACGGTGGCAAAGGTGAACCTTTTGCTCCTCGGAGTATCCCAAGACATCAAATATCTTGTTGGTGATCTGCTTAATCCAACGTCTCTCCCTTATTGTGGCTCTAGTTTTCCCAAAACTCCGGTGGTCCCAGCTCCTTGAATTGCTTAGGCGTGACCAACCGTGGGTTGTCATTGTTTCCAACTTGCATGTTGAACAGAGAGTTTCTCTTGTTTGGTGTTGCATGAATGGCAGAAAGCTCATAACATCCCGTCGTTCATCTTTTGGTCGAGTGTTGTTGTTTACAAGAGGAGATCATTGTAAGACCCCAAATTTTATGAAATAAAAGTATTCATTTTTTCTATTTTGGTAAATAGTTAAATTGATAAAAGTTTAAAGTTAAGGATGATATTTGAAAATTTTGGCAAAGCAAGTTGTTATAAAATATTCGTTGTGTCGGGAAATATTCGTTTGGTCGGGGAATATTCCTTTTGTCGAAGAATATTTATACGACGACACCATCATTGGTGGATCCCACAACGAAAATAACTGTCAGAGTTAGAAAACGACAAAATTATCTTTTATAAAAATAACGACGAAAGTTTTTACCGTTAAACTGTTAAAATACCCGGTGGTAAAAATACAGTAATACGCGTGTTGCATAGTACACATGGTATTGATTATTGATGCTTACGTGAGAAGTCACTCAGTTTATACTCAGTAATTGCAGTAAAGTATCTCACGTTATTTGATTCAATTATTATCACAGTATCATCTGCATAATATATTTTATATTATTAAATCAATAATTGAGACGACAATGTTATTCATTTTATTATTTGCAATATTGATAATGTCTAAAAAGTTCTGTCGAGGAGAGGTTTGGTCACCTAATTGCGCGCCAATAGGGAGAAATGATCCTTATCGGAAAGTCCCCTCTTTCTTGAGAATGATCTGGTTGTTAAATATTGTGAGTTATAATATTAATGATGAATAATTGTTAATGATTAAAAATATGTTTATTAAAGATAAGTGATTTGTGGTATAATATTTTTTCAATTTTTGATATAAATAGCAGGGTTTGTTATGAGGTGTTTGTTATAAGTTTGACTTATTATTCCATGAGGAGATGTGCTAATTTTTCAGACCGTTGGTTGAAGATATAATAGTAAATTAATATGGACCGCTGGTGGAAAGTTATAATTGTAAATCAATATGGATCGCTGGTTTAAAGTTTTAATAGTAAATCAGTATGGACCGTTGCTTTAAGTTTTAATAGTAAATCATATTGAACCGTCCGTTTAAAAGTAAATTAATCTGGGTCATTCATGAATTAGTTCTATTCAGTCCTTTTTCCTATAAATTAGAAGTTCATTCCTTCATTATGTCTTACGAATTCATTGAAACTCTAGAGAGAGAAACTATAGAGAGAAAAAAGAGGAGTATTCTGCTACTACCCTACTTCAGTATTCAATCTTCTACTAAGGTAAGGGGTGTTATTTATTTTATATTTGTAAGGGTATTATTTCTTTCATATTCTTGAAGAGAGTTATTTTCTTTCAATACTCGTAATGGTTGTTATTTCATTCTTTATTATTCTGTTGGAATAACCTGTCTACGCGACTACCGCATGCATAGTGAAATCTTTTCGTTATTCCATTCTTTATTATTCTGTTGGAATAACCTGTCTACGCGGACTACAGCATGCATGGTGAAATTCTTCAGTTATTCCATTCTTTATTATTATGTTAGAATAACATGTCTACGCGGACTACCGCATGCATGGTGAATGACCCTTCGTATTCATTTTTATTAATCTGTGAGAGAGTAACCTGTCTACGCGAATTACCACATGTATGGTGAATGACCCTTTGTATTCATTCTTTATTAAATTGTGAAAATGATTTGTCTACGTGGATTACCGCATGGTGGGTGAAAATCCATTTGCAGTTCGTATATTCTTTTATACTCGTATAAGATATCATTTCTTTTGTACTCGTCATGGAATATCATTTTCTTTTGTATTTTCTTTTTATGAGTACTATTCACTGGTTACTTTTCATACGTATACGACACTATTCACGTATACGATACAATTTATGAATACGGAGTACTATTCACGAGTTATTATTCACGAGTTACTATTCACGAGTTACTATTCATGAGTTACTATTCACGAGTTACTATTCACGGGATACTATTCACCCAAAAAATATATTTATTTTTTGACCAAATTATTTTTGATACATGAATATTATTCTTGAATTTTACTCAGCAGTATCATGTTGACAATTTAGATATTTTTAAACTCTAAATAAATTTAAAGTCTTTAGTATTTATCTTTGATTTCGTTTGATTAATGCTTATATCATTGTCATCATCCTTATGCTTATATTGTAATGAAAGTCATCTGTGACTTACATGCATAGATTGACCGTTGATTGGTGTGATTATGACCATGGATTATTCATTATAATCATGACCGTGATGTTACAAATAATGTGATAAAAGTCCTCATTGGCCCATAGTGCATTAATGGACAGTTGTTGGTATTATCATGACCATGGGTTCTCTTTGACCAATGGTGCAAAGATCATGACCATTGGTAAAACACGAATATCTTTGGCCCGTAGTGCATGGATAATTCGTGGTCGTGATACTAATGAATATCCTTGGCCCGTAGTGCATGGATAATTCATGGATGTGATACTAAACGAATATCCTTGGCCGTAGTGCATAGATAATTCGGTGATGTATTGAGCTGAGTCTCAGCGATAAAATATTGATAATAAACTTTTAATTCGTAGAAGATAGTAGATATCATGCTCTACTTGACTCTTCTAAAATACAGTTGTATGTCTTTGGCCTGTAGTGCAAAAATGAATTGTTAATGAATATCTTTGACCCGTAGTGCAAAGATTAATTTATTAGTATGATTATGAACATAAACTGTGATTTGATATAACCATGATCTTTGATGTTTCAGGTAAAGACAGGTGATGAAAATTATCTTCGTCCTGGTGCGAAAAGGAATTTAGAATCACAACTATGATTATAAGTTATTCACATGATTGTGGACAGGAACTGTTGATTGATGTTACAGGGATAAAACATTGTTGGGTGGACTTTTAACATGGAGAAGATAATAGACTTTATGGTCTATTTGACTCTTCTAATGGATTGCTCGTTCCGCTGCCACTATGGTTGATAATTTAATTATCTTTAGTCATGATATTCTATATTGGGCTAGTTGTGCTCACCCTTTTACTTCATAATTCCTTTCAGGTAATAAGAGTTTAGTTGGGTCGAGCGGGGTAACAGGAGAATAGAATGGTGGCCGATAGCTGTTGATGTTTCCCTAAAACAGGTGAGGTGAACCCAATTTTGGAGGGGTGCTTTTGCCACTATCATACAAGATGTCTAATGACCTACGACTTCGTGTTATCATAAGACAGGGTTGTGCATATCCACTTGCTGATTATATCTACGAGCACTACCTATATAATCTTGGAGTTTGGTTGAAATATATTTCTCAATTGGAGACAATGGAGATAATTATATGTCAAGAGAAGACTCACCATTGGAAAGAACATGATAATAATCTTCTCATTTTTCTTTGGGGTCAATTGGGTCAACTAAAGATAATTATCGAGTCATATGATATCTATCATAACTTAGATGCATGGCCTCCTATGTACGAAGGTTTCCTTGAGCATTTTCTAAAGATTTTAATTTCTAAAACAGTTATTGATTGTACCTTTGTAAGGGATCACTGTGAGATGCTAGCCAAGTAAAGAGATGAGAGTTACAGTTGGTATACACAGCATATGTGTTGTCGTACTCTACACGACAGTTCAACAGTTGTATAAATGAAGTTTGTTCTTGATTTCTGTAGTGTGATATCTGGCGACTCAAGATGGGTCGTGTGGACCTATTTTGGGGGCGTCGCAATTATTGCTTTCCTGATGCACATTATCCTGGTTATTGATCGGCGGTGACTCAACGGTCTCATGTGCTCTATTGCTTATCTCAACATTTTTAGATGTCATTTTCAAACACTGCCACAAAACAAGGGTTAATTGACATGCCACATATTATCCCTATATTTCGACCGATCAATTAAATAATAAATAAGCTTAGGTAGGTCATACTAGTTAAGGATTTACCCGTCTCTCTCCTCCTAGTATTAGCCTCAAATCTCAGCCAGAGATTATATCCCTAAGCTTTGATACCAATTGTGACGCCCCCAAAATAGGTATACACAACCCATTCTGAGTCGCCAAATACATGGTACATAATTCAAATACAAACTTAATTTATATAACTATTAAGTGTCGTGCAGAATACGACAAACATAAGCTGAGAGTTTTAACACGAATATTGTCTCGTAGACAATATCCAAACTTAAATGGAGTCCTCATTACAATTATTATCACACTATTTTATAAAATAGTGAGGACTACTACAGCCACCATCTCGGACCGTCACTCCATTCCCCGACTAGTCCCGTCTATGTTCTCATTTTCTGAAGAGAAGAATGAAAGCAAATGGTGAGCTCAACTAGCCCAGTAAAAGAATATTATGACTAAGATAATACAGAATAAATTATCGTTAGCCTTCAACAGTGTAAAACTGATATAATACAATAGACAGCAAGTTTAACTGCAACGTAACAATCAATCCATTAGAAGTGTCAAGTAGAGTATAATGTCTACTATCTTCTATGATTTAAAAGTTTATCATCAATATTTTATCGCTGTAACACAGCTCAATAAATAATTCACATCATCGAATTATCCATGCATTACGGGCCAAGGATATTCGTTAGTAATTAATTTAAATGTGACACAACTTCAATAAAGTAATTAGTTTTACTGTTCTCCCTTTGTAATATATATATATATATATATATATATATATATATATATATATATACGGTCCGTCTCTCCAGCGAAGCAAACTAAAAACAAAAAGTCGATTTTTTATACTATAGCGATGGATAAAATCGTCGTTATAGCCGGTTTATTTTTAGTTCGCTCCTTATGGTTCGCTGGAGAAAGCAAACTTATATATATATATATAATATATATATATATATATATATATGTGTGTGTGTGTGTGTGTGTGTGTGTGTGTGTGTGTGTGTGTGTGTGTGTGTTTTAATTTATTTTATTGGACTTTATTTTTAATTAACTTTTCCACAAATTTTTCGACATCCAAACTTAATTGTTAGGTAAATGTTTCATTATTGCGAAGTTGAGTGTTGAAAATGGAGGCACGACCCTATAAAATTTACTTCGTTTGTCAAATTTTAGGTATAGCCAGGACATCAATTATTTATTAGTCCACTGTAATATAACTGTAACCTAAAGCAACTTGGAGATGTTGATGGTACACAAACTGCAGCTTTAATTTATTTGCTTGAAATATCTAGCACAATAAAGATGCATTAATAGCGCCATATGATACTTTCTAAAATATAGAAAGAGAAATTGTACATTGCTTTTAACTTCGCCAATAGATTAAAGATTGATCAAGCATAATACAATAACACAATATCCAGACAAAGTTTACCTAGAGGATTTGCACCCACCCCAGTCTGCATCACATTAGCTGATAAGGAATAGGAACTATTCAAAGACAACATGCTTTGTCTAGGTGACTGTTTCAAATATCTAACCAGTTTGAGTGTTGCGTCCATATGATAAGAAGTATGACTAGCTAAAAATTGTGATAATTAACACATTAATTAAATAGGCAATATTTGGCCTGGTAATAGTCAGGTAGGTCAACCTTCCTAGCTACCGGTCTTCTATAAGCACTCGCATCTTTGGAGGCAGAACCTTTAATTAACAGCTAACAGTTGACGATGTTGCTACATTCGAATCTTGGAAAGCTTGGAATCCTTATAGTTGTCATCTCTGTCACATGGGCAAATTAAATGTCTCAAAGACGTCTAACCCCTCAGTTTGTGTGAACAAGAATAAGCCTTTATGCATCCGGTTTGCATAAAGCCTTTATGCATCCGGTTTGCTGTATGAGTGGGATCATTTATTTCAAGGATCCATTTTGTGATGCATATATGCTGACTTACTTGGTAATCCTTTATGTGCATAGCCATCTCACTTCCCACGCTAGCATAAATATATATTATATATATTGTTTTCTGTATGATATATATATATATATATATATATATATATATATATATATATATATATATATATATATATCCTATTGTTTATAATGTTATGCGTGAATAGGAATATTAATATAAAAATAATATATGTTAAATTTATTATGTCTAGATAATATTATGATATTGTTATGCCCTCATGTATTCATGTTAAAATTAACGTGATTATTTTATAATCAATTCATATTCATAATTATATATTTTAATTTAAATTTTTTGAACATGATGTAATATATTATTAGGGTTTTTAAGATGTTACATGTAAATTTTAAATAATGCTAATTTTCAAACTTGTTCAATATGTTTAAAGAAAAATGAGTTTGATTATAATAATTTACATATATGCGTGACTCTTTTATTGTTAAAATTAATAATCAACCCAACGGAGGGTTATTAATTGAAACAATTAAATATTAAGAAAAGTCACATAATGTTACATTTAATAAATGAATATTTTAATTTTACACAACGAAAAATTAGAATTAGAATTTATTAAATAAAATTTTATTGCATAAGTAACATGTTTATTTCGTTTCTGCCCAACGGTGTTGTGTGGATAAATGTGTTGTGCATTATTTTATGGGGATGTTATTAGCATATTATTAATTGGACTAACGAATGATTGATAATTATGCACCAACGTTTCATTAAAATCTATTTTTGGGTGTTATAAATAGATTTTATCTAACTAACTGCTTGCCCTACAGTTGGTTTTTATTATGATTAATTATTAATTATTGTTGTACATTGTGGATTTTTTTTAGTTTTTTTTTGTAAGCATGTTTATGATCTTGATTATGTTTCGACATTGACTCCAACTAGTATTTCTGGATATCTCTCTGGAATTTAAACCTTGAATGAAACTAATTTTACTGTTTAAAAAGTGTAAGTGAAAATTGTTCTCGGCACTATGGTTTTGGACTATGCACTACGAGTAGATCATCATGCTTCACTCACAACTACTAGCTTAATTGAGCAAAAGGTTATTTATGAAAGTGGGAGCGATCCAACTGCATGTCCCTTATGATTATGAAAAACTCTATCACGACAGCTATTCGAGGAGTCATTCCTGACTTTGAGAATGTTAAAGAGTACTTAACTTCAGTCGAGTAACAATTTAAGGGTTCTTCTAAAACTCATGCAAGTACCCTTATTTTGAAGATGCATACTAGCAGGTATGATGGTTTAATGGGGTGCGCGAGCACATTATGATGATGAATGACATAGGCTTTAAATTAAAGTGTATGGACATGACGATTTTTGATGATTTTCTTATTCACTTCATTATGACTTCTCTTTCTGCACAGTTTGATTTATTTAAGATCAATTATAACACGCAGAAAGAAAAGTGGAAGATGAGCAAGTTAATCTCCATGTGCGTCCAAGATGAAGAAAGGCTTAAGGTCGAAAAACCTAATGTTGCTCATTTGACTACCACTAGATCCTATAAGAAGAAGGCTTATAAAAATGGCAAAGGTTTTAAGAATAAGGATAAACCAATTTCTACCAAGACAAATAAGGCAAATTATTCAGGTAACAACTCTGAGGCATGTCTTAAATGTCACTTCTGTAAGAAGTAAGGGCATATTCAGAAA
>CM029016.1:45944089-46121589 GCA_016801055.1 Panax notoginseng | reverse complement strand
TAATAATAACAACAACATCAACAACAACAACAACAAAAATAATAATTGTGACGCCCTCAAAATTAGGTATACATCACCCATCTTGGGTCGTCAGATACATGGTACAAAATTTAAATACAACATAATAATACAACTGTCGTGTTCAATACGACAAAACATAAACTGTGAGTTTGAATACAAATATTGTCTACTAGAGAGTATCCATACTCAAAAGGAGTCCTCATTACATTTATTAACACACTATTACATAGAATAGTGAGGACTACTAACTAATACTATCATTCGGACCATCACTCCGTTCCCCGACTTGCCCCAGCTACGTTCTCATTTTCTGAAGAGAACAGTGAAAGAAAGGGTGAGCTCAACTAGCCCAGTAAGAAATATTATGACTAAGATAATGCAGAATAAATTATCATTAGCCTTCAACAATGTTAAACTGATAAAATATAATAGACATCAAGTTTAACTGCAGCGGAACAAGCAATCCATTAAAAGAGTCAAGTAGAAAATTAACTCTACTATCTTTTATGATTTAAAAAGTTTTTCAACACTGTTATCGCTGGGACTCAGCTTAATAAAATAATCCACATCATCGAATCACCCCTGTACTACGGTCAAGGATATTCGTGTATTCATTAATGGTCATGATCATGCCAACAACTGTCCATCAATGCACTACGGGCCAATGAGGACTTTTACCACATCATTTGTAACATTACGGTCATGATTATACCGAATAATCCCTGGTCATATTATCATAATCCAAGTCCATCTATGCACTACAGGCCACAGATGACTTTTAACATTTTATAAACATGAGGATGATGACAATGATATAAGAATTCAATAAAACAAGTTCAAGAATTAATTTATCCAAGAATTAACAACGTCCAAATTGTCAACATGATACTGCTTTGTGGAGTAAAATTCAAGAATGCTTAGAAGAATATTTTCATGAAAAGATACTGGATGAAACGCAATTATCAAGGATATTCCACAAATTTCATGGAGTATAGAAGTCAAAACTTAACCAACTGAGTATAATAAAGAATGGAATAACAAAAGAAATCACCATGCATGCGATAGACCGCACAGACAGGTTATTCTAACAAAATAATAAATAATGGAACCAGGTCCGGCGTAAACGCACAGACAGGATATTTCGACAGAATAATAAATAATGGAACCAGGTCCGGCGTAAACACACAGACAGGATGTTCCAACAGAATAATAACAAGACGGAACCAGGTCCGGTGTAAAACACACAGACAGGATGTTCCAACAGAATAATAATAAAAACGGAACCAGGTCCGGTGTAAAACACACAGACAGGATGTTCCAACAGAATAATAGAAGAATGTCACCAAGTATAGGGTAGACCGCGTATACAGGTTATTCCAACAGAATAATAAGAAATGGAATAACAACAGTTCTCTTCATGAATAAGAAAGAATAACACCCCTTACCGTTTTAAAGAAGAGCTGAAATAAGGAAGTAGTTAAGTAGCAGAATACTCTTCTTCTCTCTCTCTATAGTTTCTCTCTCTAGAGTTCAGTGAATTCGTAAGAAATAATGAAGGAATGAGCTGCTATTTATAAAAAAATAGAATGCATAGTAACTAATCCATGAACGGTCCAGATTGATTACTTTAATCTGACGGTCCATATTTAAAGAAAAATCTTTTAAATAAAATATAATATATTCTATTTATAGAATAACTTTAATAAAGTATTCTGTTTTATATAAAAAGATGTTTCTGTTTTATTACGTTAATAATACGAATAAAACAAAACGTCATTATCGCTAAATAATTCATATTATTAACTGACAATAATTGAATCAAACTGAGTGACTTCTCACATAAGCATTAATAATCAATACCGTGTGCTACTATGCAACCACACGTATTACTGTACTTTTACTACCGAGTAGTTCAACAGTAAAAATGGTAAAACTTCCGCCGTTATTTTTAATAAAATATTTTTGTCGTTTTCTCAATCCGACAATAATTCCGTTGTGGGGTCCACCAATGATTGTGCCGTTGTACGAATATTCTCTGTTAAAACGAATATTTCCGACCAATCGAATATTATATAACAACTTGCGTACTTTGCAAAATTTATAAATATTACCCACAACTATAACATTATATCAAATTAACTCCATAATATTCAAAAATGATATTTATAGAAAATTCATCTTTATTTATAAAAGTTGGGGTCTTACAACCTCCCCTTCTTATGAAATTTCGCCCTCGAAATTAGGGTACGTACCTGGTATGTCGAAGAGGTAAGGATACCTTGATTTCATTTCAGATTCTAACTCCCAAGTCATTTCCTCAACATCGTGGTTTCTCCACAAAACTTTGACTTGAGGTATAACCTTGGAGCGTAGAATATGTTCCTTCTTATCCAAGATTTGAACAGGAACTTCTTCATACGTCAAATCCTCCGCTATTTCGTCCGGTTCTAACTCAATAATGTGGTTCGGGTCTTCCACATATTTGCGTAACATGGATATGTGAAAAACGTTATGAACACGAGACATACTTGGCGGTAAAGCGAGTCTATAAGCCACAGTTCCTACTCGATCGAGGATTAAAAATGGACCGATGAATCGAGGATTGAGCTTTCCTCTTTTTCCAAATCTCGTAACTCCTTTCCATGGAGCAACACGTAAGAACACATGATCTCCTACATCAAATTCCACGTCCTTTCGATGAAGATCAGCATAACTCTTTTGTCGATCTTGTGAGGTTTTTATACGTTGTCGGATCGTTTGAATCTTTTCTGTAGTCATACGTACCAACTCGGTCCCAACAACGTTGCTTCATCCACCTCATCCCAGCATACTGGAGAACGACATTTTCTTCTATACAATGCTTCGAATGAAGCCATGCCAATACTTGCTTGATAACTGTTGTTGTAGAAAAACTCCACCAATGGTAAGAACTTGTCCCAACTTCCCTTGAAGTCAAAGACACAAAGTCTTAATAGATCTTCAAGAGTTTGAATAGTCCTCTCTGATTGTCCGTCCGTCTGAGGATGATATGCTGAACTAAATCGTAAATCCTTGCCCATAGCTTTTTGTATACTAACCCAAAATCGTGAAGTGAATCTTGGGTCTCGGTCAGAAACTATGGATACTGGCATACTATGCAGTCTTACAATCTCGTTTATGTACATACGAGTAAGACGTTCAAGTGTATAAGTTTCTCGTATCGGTAAGAAATGAGCAGACTTGGTCAATCTATCAACAATGACCCAAATCGCATCAATACCTTGAGAAACCCTAGGAAGACCGGTAACGAAATCCATGGTAATGTGCTCCCACTTCCATTCTGGAATTTCAAGTGGTTGCAATGGACCTTTTGGTACTTGATGCTCCGCTTTGACTCGTTGACAAGTTAGACACCTTGAGATAAACAACGCTATCTCTCTCTTCATATTGCTCCACCAAAATGTATGACGAAGATCATGATACATTTTGGTACTTCCAGGATGGATTGCAAACGGTGTGTTGTGCGCCTCCATCATGATTTCATACTTTAAATCAGGGTTGTTAGGAACACAAAGTCTGGAGTTGACTCGAAGTATTCCTTCTTCATCGATTCTTGCTTCCGGCATAGCACCTTCTTGCACTTTCTTCCTCATACGCATCAGCTCCAGGTCTGTAGCTTGAGCAGCTTTAACTTTATCGATTAAAGTTGGTTCTACTCGTATATTCGCCATCATCACATGGGTCCCTGGAGTCTTTAACTCTATCTCCATCCTTTGCAAATCACACAAAATGGGCCTTTGTGTTGACAATATCGCACTCGTACTTGCATATGATCTTCTACTCAATGCGTCAGCTACCACGTTCGCTTTTCCAGGATGGTATTGAATGGTATGATCATAATCTTTCAACAGTTCAAGCCAACGTCGTTGTCGTATGTTGAGTTCCTTTTGAGTGAAGAAATATTTGAGTCTTTTATGATCCGTAAAGATCTCCACCTTCTCCCCATACAAGTAATGCCTCCAAATTTTAAGTGCAAAGACAACAGCTGCCAACTCTAGATCATGAGTAGGATAATTCCTCTCATATTCCTTGAGTTGTCTTGATGCATAGGCTATAACTTTTTCATGCTGCATGAGAACGCATCCCAACCCTTTGCTCGAAGCATCACTGTAGATGACAAATCCCTCCGAGCCAGATGGTATTGTTAGAACAGGTGCTGAATTCCTCTTGAGTTCTTGAAAACTCTGCTCACATTCTTCGCTCCAACCGAACTTTGTATCTTTCCGAGTCAGCTGAGTTAATGGAGTAGCGATTCGAGAAAATCCTTCCACGAATCTCCGATAATAACCAGTTAAACCAAGAAAGCTACGTACTTCGGTCACTGATTTAGGTTGCTCCCAGTTTTGAATAGCTTCAATCTTTGCCGGGTCAACCGATATTCCACGACTTGATACTACGTGCCCAAGGAATGCTACCTCCTCCAGCCAGAACTCGCATTTCTTCAACTTGGCATAAATCTTGTATTCACGAAGCTTTTGGAGTACCATCCTCAAGTGTTGCTCATGATCTTCACGACTTTTGGAATAAATAAGGATGTCATCAATAAAGACGACCACAAAGTGATCCAAATATTCCTTGAATACCCGGTTCATCATATCCATGAAGGCAGCAGGAGCATTAGTCAATCCAAAGGACATGACTAGGAATTCATAATGCCCGTACCGAGTTCTAAAAGCCGTCTTTGGAATATCCTCAGTTCTAACCTTCAGCTGATGATATCCAGAACGAAGATCGATCTTTGAAAAGAATTGTGCTCCTTGCAACTGGTCAAACAGGTCATCAATACGTGGCAATGGGTACCTGTTTTTGATGGTGACATGATTCAACTCCCGATAATCAATACAAAGTCGCATACTTCCATCTTTCTTCTTCACGAATAGAACAGGAGCACCCCAAGGAGAAGTACTAGGACGAATAAAGCCAATGTCTAACAATTCCTGCAGTTGGATCTTTAACTCCTGAAGTTCAATAGGAGCCATTCGATATGGGGCTTTGGAAATGGGTTTTGTACCGGGTTCAAGGTCGATACAAAATTCAATTTCACGCTCTGGGGGTAGGCCAGGAAGTTCTTCAGGGAATACGTCAGGGAATTTATTAACAATAAAAATATCATTCAAAACTGACGTATTTTTGTTTAGATCCGTGACATGAGCTAAGAAAGCTTGACATCCGTTTTTCAATAAACGAATAGCTTTATGGCTTGAGATGACAGCGATTGATTTTAATGGTTTGGTTGCTTGAATTCGCATAATAGGTCGATTAGGAATATGAAAGCTAACAACCTTACGAAAACAATCAATTTTTGCATGATGAGTAGTTAACCAATCAATCCCTAGAATCACGTCAAATGCAAGTATTTTTAATGAAATAAGATCGACAGGTAATGTGTGGGTACCAACTTGAACCAAACAAGACTTATAAACCGTGGATGTAATGAAGGTTTCTCCCAATGGAGTTTCAACAGATAAGTCAAAGTCTAATTTCTCCGGAATCAAATTTAATCGATGAGCGCAAGTAGGAGAAATAAAAGAATGGGTAGAACCGGTATCAAATAAAGTATAGACTTCGTTAGAGTTTATGATAAGCTTACCCGTGATGACCTCATTCGGGTTCCTTGCTTTCTGGGAGGTCACAACAAACGCTCTCCCTTGCACTACCGGTTTTGACTTTTCTGGGACGGCCTTTGGTGTCTCCATATTGGCTGAACTTGTTTTTGGTAAACGACAAAATCGAGCTAAATGACCTTCTCTTCCACAATTATAACATGCTTTAGACGGCATCGCGCAGTTTGGACTGATGTGCCCCTCCCCTCCGCATTTGAAACATATGATAGGTGGTCGTTCTCCTTCCTTAACAACGGGTGCTGGTGCTGACGTCTTTCCATCATTGTTGAATCTCCTCTTCTTGAAATGATCATTCTTATTGTTTTGGCCCTGATTACCACCGAAGTGGTTACCATTTCTGGCCTGTTGATTCCCTCCACGCTTGTTGTCACCGCTTCGATGACTGCTCTCACTGGTATTATCATTTTGTCGACTGCTCTCTTTTGGTTGCGTTGACTCGTTATCGCGCTCCACTAACTGAGCCCTATTCACAACATCTGAATACAAACACAGTTTATGAGAAATAAGATGTTGACGTATCTCAGGTTTCAAACCTCGCAAAAACATTCGCGTCATTCGCTCTTCATTATCCACCAAGTGGGACGCAAACCGGGACAACTCAGCAAATTTAGCCTCATACTGCGACACGGTCATATTATTCTGCTCCAATTTGATGAACTCCACCTCCTTCATGTGACGAACACTTTCGGGAAAGTATTTGTCATTGAACAGCTCTTGGAACTTCTCCCAAGACATCTTCAGTGCGGCAGGTTGAGTACGCTTAATCGATTCCCACCAGTAATCTGCCTCTCCTCGCAACATAAAGGCGGCAAAGGAAACCTTTTGCTCCTCGGAGCATCCCAAGACATCAAATATCTTGGTAATCTGCTTTATCCATGTTTCCGCTATAAGTGGTTTTGGCTCTCCCTTAAACTCTGGTGGTCCCAGCTCCTTAAACTGTTTAGCGGTGACCGTCCGAGAGTTTTCAGTGTTTCCACCTATATTTTGGACAGGAGCCGCTCTCGCCTGCTGTTGCATGAACTGCATAAAGTTTCTGAACATTCCATCATTCATCATCTGGTCAGTGTTGTTGTTTGCATGAGGATTGTCACCTTCCTGATGCACATTATCCTGATTATTGATATGTGGTGAATCAACAGTCGCCTGTGCTCCATTGCTATTCTCAACATTCTCAGATGCCATTTTCAGATACTGCTACAAAATAAAAGTTAATTGATATGTCATATATTATCCTTATATTATGACCGACCAATTAAATACCATGCAAATAAACTTAGGTAGGTCATACTAGCGAAGGAATTCCCCGTCTCTCCCCTCCTAGTTCTATTCTCACATCTTAGCCAGGGATCATATCCCTAAGCTCTGATACCAACTGTGACGCCCCCAAAATTAGGTATACATCACCCATCTTGGGTCGTCAGATACATGGTACAGAATTTAAATACAACTTAATAATACAACTGTCGTGTACAATATGACAAAACATAAACTGTGAGTTTGAATACAAATATTATCTACTAGAGAGTATCCATACTCAAAAGGAGTCCTCATTACATTTATTAACACACTATTACATAGAATAGTGAGGACTACTAACTAATACTATCATTCGGACCATCACTCCGTTCCCCGACTTGCCCCAGCTACGTTCTCATTTTCTGAAGAGAACAGTGAAAGAAAGGGTGAGCTCAACTAGCCCAGTAAGAAATATTATGACTAAGATAATGCAGAATAAATTATCATTAGCCTTCAACAATGTTAAACTGATAAAATATAATAGACATCAAGTTTAACTGCAGCGGAACAAGCAATCCATTAAAAGAGTCAAGTAGAAAATAAACTCTACTATCTTTTATGATTTAAAGGTTTTTCAACACTGTTATCGCTGGGACTCAGCTTAATAAAATAATCCACATCATCGAATCACTCCTGCACTACGGCCAAGGATATTCGTGTATTCATTAATGGTCATGATCATGCCAACAACTGTCCATCAACGTACTACGGGCCAATGAGGACTTTTACCACATCATTTGTAACATTACGGTCATGATTATACCGAATAATCCCTGGTCATAATCATACCAAGTCCATCTATGCACTACAGGCCACAGATGACTTTTAACATTTTATAAACATGAGGATGATGACAATGATATAAGAAAAAACAAGTTCAAGAATTAATTTATCCAAGAATTAACAACGTCCAAATTGTCAACATGATACTGCTTTGTGGAGTAAAATTCAAGAATGCTTAGAAGAATATTTTCATGAAAAGATACTGGATGAAACACAATTATCAAGGATATTCCACAAATTTCATGGAGTATAGAAGTCAAAACTTAACCAACTGAGTATAATAAAAAATGGAATAACAAAAGTAAACGCACAGACAGGATATTCCGAGAGAATAATAAATAATGGAACCAGGTCCGGCGTAAACGCACAGACAAGGTATTCCGACAGAATAATAAATAATGGAACCAGGTCTGGTGTAAAACACACAGACAGGATGTTCCAACAGAATAATAACAAGACGGAACTAGGTCCGGTGTAAAACACACAGACAGGATGTTCCAACAGAATAATAATAAAAACGGAACCAGGTCCGGTGTAAAACACACAGACAGGATGTTCCAACAGAATAATAGAAGAATGTCACCAAGTATATGGTAGACCGCGTATACAGGTTATTCCAACAGAATAATAAGAAATGGAATAACAACAGTTCTCTTCATGAATAAGAAAGAATAACACCCCTTACCGTTTTAAAGAAGAGCTAAAATAAGGAAGTAGTTAAGTAGCAGAATACTCTTCTTCTCTCTCTCTATAGTTTCTCTCTATAGTTTCTCTCTCTAGAGTTCAGTGAATTCGTAAGAAATAATGAAGGAATGAGCTGCTATTTATAAAAAAATAGAATGCATAGTAACTAATCCATGAACGGTCCAGATTGATTACTTTAATCTGACGGTCCATATTTAAAGAAAAATCTTTTAAATAAAATAAAATATATTCTATTTATAGAATAACTTTAATAAAGTATTCTATTTTATATAAAAAGATGTTTCTGTTTTATTACGTTAATAATACGAATAAAACAAAACGTCATTATCGCTAAATAATTCATATTATTAACTGACAATAATTGAATCAAACTGAGTGACTTCTCACATAAGCATTAATAATCAATACCGTGTGCTACTATGCAACCACACGTATTACTGTACTTTTACTACCGAGTAGTTCAACAGTAACAATGGTAAAACTTCCGCCATTATTTTTAATAAAATATTTTTGTCGTTTTCTCAATCCGACAATAATTCCGTTGTGGGGTCCACCAATGATTGTGCCGTTGTACGAATATTTCCTGTTAAAACGAATATTCCCCGACTAATCGAATATTATATAACAACTTGCGTACTTTGTAAAATTTATAAATATTACCCACAACTATAACATTATATCAAATTAACTCCATAATATTCAAAAATGATATTTATAGAAAATTCATCTTTATTTATAAAAGTTGGGGTCTTACAATAATAATAACAACAACAACAACAACAACAATAATAATAATAATAATAACAATAACAATAACAATAACAATAAAGTTATACTAATGGTGTGTAAATTTTTTTTAACTTCTATTTTTTAAATTCTCTGACTTGTAAATTTTTTTATAATCAAATATTAATTTCTCTTTATATCTTGAATTAGAGGGTGTTTGACAATGACTTATAAGTTGGTTAAACTAAGTTATAAGTCATTTGTTATTATTTAGTATTTGACAACAACTTAAATTTTAACCTTTTTTTACTTATAAGTCAATATTAAATTTTTTCATACTTCATGTGCTATATTTTTTATTATTATTACTATTACTATTACTATTATTATAATTATTATTATATTTACTATTATTATTATTACTATTATTATTAATTTTTATTATTATTATTATTAGAATAATTATTACTAATCTTATAATTATTATTATTATTATTATTATTAGAATAATTATTACTAATCTTATAATTATTATTTTTATTATTATAATAATTATAATTATTACTATTATTATTATTATTATTATTATTATTATTATTATTATTATTATTATTA
Organism: Panax notoginseng; assembly: GCA_016801055.1. Lineage (NCBI taxonomy): Eukaryota > Viridiplantae > Streptophyta > Magnoliopsida > Apiales > Araliaceae > Panax > Panax notoginseng. The sequence goes on along the minus strand of CM029016.1, from coordinate 46,111,780 downwards.
TTATTTATTGTTGTTGTTGTTGTTGTTGTTGTTCATGTTGTTGTTGTTATTATTATTATTATTATTATTATTATTATTATTATTATTATTATTATTGTTGTTGTTGTTGTTGTTGTTGTTGTTACTATTATTATAATAATTATTATTGTTACTATTATTATTGTTATTATTGTTGTTATTATTATTACTATAATAATAATAATAATAATTATTAATATTATAATAATAATAATAATAATAATAATAATAATAATTATTATTATTATTATTATAATTATAATAATTATAATTATAATAAAAAAGCCTGGCCCGGCCCGCGGGCTTTTTAAAAAATAAAATAAAATAATGCCCTCTTGAGAATTGAACTCTAGAGTTCCCACTCTCCTTAAACAAATGCTCAAACCAACTAGTTATAAGGATTATTTATTATAAAGTCAGTTACCCGGCACTAAAATACTAAAAATACTAATTACATATTTACATCAAAATACTAATTAAAAAATACTAAAAAAATCAAATTAAAAAAATACTAAAGTACTAAAATTTAAATTATTTTGTTAATTAATCAAAACAACAAAAATTCAAATTACATCATTAAAATACTAAAATCATAACATATTTACATCATAACATAACATATTATCATATTTACATATTTACATCATAACATATTTACATCATTTAATCAAAATACTAAAATTCAAATATTAAAATTTTACTCAAATACTAAAATTTTACCATAGTTGTATAACATATCAAAATACTAAAGTCGATCACTTACCCGACACTAAAATACTAATTACATATTTACATCAAATACTAAAAATACTAATTAAAAAAAATACTAAAATTCAAAAAAATACTAAAATTCAAATTATTTTGTTAATTAATCAAAACAACAAAAATTCAAATTACATCATTAAAATACTAAAATCATAACATATTTACATCATTTACATCATAACATAACATATTATCATATTTACATATTTACATCATTTGCATCATATTTACATAATAACATATTTACATCATTTAATCAAAATACTAAAATTCAAATACTAAAATACTAAAATTTTACTCAAATACTAAAATTTTTACCATAGTTGTATAACATATCAAAATACTAAAATTTTACCATAGTTGTATAACATATCAAAATACTAAAAGTCACTTACCCGATACTAAAATACTAATTATATATTTACATCAAATACTAAAAATACTAATTAAAAAAAATACTAGAATACTAAAAAAAATCAAATTAAAAAAAATACTAAAATTCAAAAAATACTAAAATACTATCTTATATATTACAGGGATGACTTATAGAATATAATCATAACTGTACTTAATTTAAAATATAATTTATTGTCGTTTTAAGCCCTTAAAAACTCATGGCGACCTGTATATATTTATATGACTCATTATAATCACTACAATAACAAGAAGGATGAAATAGGGTCCGTCTTACTTTGAATCCGGGCTTTGAAACCAAAAGGCCCAAATTGTCATTAGAAACTGTAAGCACCGTCAGTTCTCCCCTTCATCCGTATTCAGATAGTAAGATCACTCTTTAAACCCTAGAGCACTTTTGATTTCCCCCAATCTTTCTTGACTTTTATATCGGAATACTGAAGATCAGACAATGGTGTCGTGGGAGCAAACGAGTCATCCGTCGCCGACGAGCTTCTCGGCAAAGGTTCACCCACTGGTGATATTCAACATATGTGACTACTTTGTGAGAAGACCAGACCAAGCTGAGAGAGTCATCGGTACTCTTGTCGGTTCTGTACTGCTCGACGGCACCGTTAACATTCGTAACTCCTATGCCGTCCCTCACAGTGAATCATCAGATCAGGTTACCTTTTCTGTTTTTAAGTTTTTTTTCTTATCCGGTTTGTTTATGCGCAAAATCATTGGAAAAAATAAGCAGGATTCGAAAATGTATGAGCTTTTGTCTTGTTTTGTTTTCTTCTGTTTTCATTTTTTGTCAGAAATTCAGCTATAAATTTGTTTGATCAGGTACAAGGTTATGGACAATCCTAATTGGTATGGAAAGAGCTTCTTTTGCAAAATAAACTAAATATGACCCAGACTGAAGATCCAATCTATTATAGACTACTGAGTGTTTTACAAATTTATGTCAATATGCCATCAGCAGTCTAGAAACTTGGAATATATTGTCCTAGGGGAATGGTCATGTTATTGATTACGGGAATTGTTATTTCCATAATTATGTTTTGATAATTCACATGTCTCATGAGTTTGAGAACTTACCATTCATGTGAGAGTCCTTTTGGAAATATCAATTCCCTATTTATTTTCACAGAAATTGTTGGATTGCCTTGTTCAGTTTATCTTTTACTTCTATTTCATGTAGAAAATTGCTGTTGGTTAAGCTATCTGGACTGCTGTGCATTTTCGTGTGTTCGCATGTGTGTTTTTAATGGTTCAAAAAGATAGTTTGGTTATATGTCCAACTCTTTTTTCTAATTTACCCCAATTTTAATGGTTTTAGGTTGCATTGGATATTGATTACCACCACAATATGTTAGCATCTCATCAAAAGGTGAATCCAAAAGAAGTCATTGTTGGATGGTAATTTCCGTTCCTCGATAGAGCTGTTTGAATCCTCTTTTCCCTACTTAAGAGAATCATAAAGAGTTGTTCTGTTAAAGATATTAGATATCTAATATGATGCTGAACTATGTTGCTTTATTACATTTCTAATCTCATTCTGATGCACTGGTTTTCTTTATCCCTTTATATTATGTTTTATCATTTATTTTGTCATCGACTTTTACAATAATTGGGGAAATATATCAAGAGTTCTTTGTTCGGAGGGCTGTAGTCCTTATAGTGTGTTCGAGAGGGACTGAAAAATCCTGTAGGTGGGGATGAGAACTTATCATTCTAATCCTGCTAAGTATGAGAACTTATAAGATATAGGAAGAGGAGATGATTCATACCTGAAGCCTCCACAGGCATATGTTATAATTTTGATTTTCTTTTTCTGTCTTCTTTTTACTTTACTGCTTCTATCTCTGATCTAAAGAGAATGATATTCAGCTGATTATTACTAATAACATCTGTTTCTCTTATGACTTGGATGTGGGAAGTCAAATTATGTGATGGATTACAGGTATAAAGAAAGTAATTCAACCATTTAATCAGAATTTTGTATCAAACACTATCGAATGCAAGTTCTAATTTGGCACTTTTAAAACTAAGCATAAGCAAGAACTATAAAGGCAGGTTGTGTCAATTTTTTTGCAGATATCCATTGACTGGTTACCAAGCATTCTGCATTTGTTTGGCTTCTATTGACTCGAAACTTTGCTGCACAGTGTGATTTTAGCCTGCAGCCTTTTTCCTTGTTCTAACTCGGAACAAAAAGTCACCATTGCATTACAAATTTTGTAGCAGGATTCTCCCTCCAAAGCAGGAAGGTTAGATAGTTGATGTATGCCAGCTTTAATTAATTACTGAAATATGCTCCAAATTTCGTGATTAATTCAATCCAACCTTGTTTTGTTTATGGAGTAGTACTTGATTTGTAATCTAAATTATAGAGGTCAGTTAACAATAGACATCAAATAAGGTCTTGTATAACTAACCATGGAGTATTTTATTTTCAATATTATGGTTTACCTGATTTTTAGTTGAGAAGCAGCTACCTATTTATTTTGTTTGTACTGAATCAGATGTTACTCTTTCAAATCAAAAGTCAAATCAGATGTCACTCAATTCTACTGCAGTGATTGTTTTCTTTTTGCTTTTGATATGTCTCTCCATGTTGACCGATGGAAACAGTTCCAAATAACTGCATAAATTGTAGTTTAAATTGATATTTCTTGCCATCTCATTCATGATTACATGATAATAATCATTAACTTTGTAATCTCAAGAAATATCCCGCTGCAAAATTTGAATCTTCACATGAAATCTTCTTACCTGGATTGCAGCCACTATACTTCATGTTTAGACTACCTTGGAAGTCTAAAAGCAAACCTGTTGCTTGACATCCATTTGCATGACCATGTGGAGACACTGTATGATCAAATTCGTAGCAAAGCCCTAATCCAGTATACTCACCCATTTGTGTTTGTTGATCTGCACATGATGGATATAACCTACTCTAATTTAAATTATCTATTCGTTTGTAGAAAGCTAGAATATATAGGATTATCTTGTTACATATTAGCGTTATTAGGTGTAATCAATTGAAGTTCCCTGCCACCTGAGATGATTTTATTTAATCTTCACACCTTTAATCTCTCTTCCCTCCCTCTTTCTGAGCTACTGCTCACCTAATGATTTCATTAATTGATATTTTTTGTTTTCAGGATGCCCAAAATGCATTAATGAATTGAACGGTGAGGAAAATTTTATTTTCTCAATTTATTCATTTCTAGCTTATTCAGCATATCATGAAGTTCTACTACTTGAATAACATTCTTCCTCACCTAGCCCTCGAAGAAGGATAAAAAAGTAGGGAATTAGATAGAGAATTACAATTTGGGTGCTCAAACAGAGAATACTTACCCGGTGCTTAATGTTGTAGGAAAGTGGCTTGGGAGTAGACAAATTCAGTGCAACTGGGCAGCGATGGGTGTCGGAGCTGACGACAAACAGAATTCAGACGCCAAGAGTGTTGTCGAACTAACCAATGGAACATCAGGTGAGGTCATGAACCTTTAGACTACCAAATCTGTCATATTCTGAGGTAAAAGTGAAAACTAATTACAGAACTTATTTGGTGTATACTTTTCTCTTTCCTATTTCTGTTTTATTGGTTAGGTGGCTATATTTTAGTTTGAACTTTGAGTATAATTGCAGTTCTGTTGCTGCAGTATACTTAGGCACTTCAGTGCTTATGGTATTCGTTAAGTTGTTAGCATGTTCTCTATTTTTTTTCCCTTCGAATTACATAAAAAAAGTAATCTTGTCAAAACTCTTAAACCTTGTTCCTGTTGTGTGACTGCTTTGTTTCCATTTAAATGGCAATGTCTTAATTTTACTACTTTTATTGAGCGGTCCTTTAAGACGTTTAAATATAATTAGGTTTTAAGTATGAGTTGTAAGATTTTCACGTTACCTATAAGTTACAGCTGTGTGCATTTGCTTTTGGTTTGTAGCTACATTGTGTAAGAGTATGTATTATACTTGCTATAATAATATGCTAATTTAGGCTGATTATACTTGCTATAATAATGTGCAGGAAGACTGCTTCTACGACCTGCCTTACAATACTGGGTATCAAATTTTCGTGCTACGTTTACGGAAGACAAGAGACGAAATTATGAAGTGTATTCTCTCTATATATGTAGATATATACTTTAATTGAAGAACTGTGGTAGCTTTAGATGGTTAATTGTAAAGATAATTAATGATTATATAGTGGATGATTTTATTAAGTTAATAATATTTTAGTTTTTTGTATTTTTGCCATTATTTGGGGACATTGAGCCAGCCAGGTACACAAAAAGAATGTCAAATTTTGATTTGGCAACAATATAATTAGTTACTAAAGCATTAAACAAGTTTAATATAGCAACAATTTTTTATACATTTAACAAAAAAAATTCGTTGCTAATGGCATTAAAAATATATTATTTGGCAACGAAAAATTAACTTTTAACTTAATAACAACGGAGAGGATATAGTTGTTAATAATAACATAAAAGGCAACATTTTTTATCGTTGCAAATCATATCAAATTTCGTTGTACATATAAAGAAACGGTAACATATAATGTCGTTGCTAATCGACGACTTTTGTTGCTATTAAAAAATAACCTGCAACAAATATTTTCGTTGCTGATTTAGCATAATGTTGTTGCCAAATAATATAATCAGCAACAAAAATCGTTGCTAAAAATTTTACATTCCGCAACGAAAGCAAGCTTAGGCAACATTTTTCATAATTTACTGCAACGAAAAATGTCGTTGCAAAATGGTGTCAATTGCAACGAAAATGCATGGTCGTTGCAAAAAAAAAGAGTTCATTTCGTTGCCAATTAGCAGGCTTTTGCAACGAAATGGGGTTTTTAGCAACGAAATTTTAATTATTCTGCAACAATACATTTTGTTGATAAAGGATCGATGTCTCTGTACGAAAGCCAAAATTCGTTGCAAAATATATTACTTTTGGCAACGAAAAAAATACGTTCGTTGCGGAACAATTAGCAACGCTCATTGCGCAACGAAAGACGCAACGACAGTAAAGTCGTTGCCAAAACCCTTTTGCAACAAAATTTGGCACCTTTAGCAACGAAAATCGGTTGTTGCTGAAGCCCCATTTTTTTGTAGTGCTTTAGTTTTGGAGAGTGGTTTCATCTTGTATTTATATGATACACTTTATGTTTCCAGTATGACACGGAATTTAATTTCTGTATCTAAACTTGACGTTGATGGATTTTCGTTTAAGTTTGAGAATAATAAAATAATTATTTATCATTACTCTCATGTTATTGGCTCTAGCTCTTTAGAGGGAAACCTCTAAAAGATAAATTTGGATAATATTTTTTCTGAATCCTTGTTAACAATGAATGTGACAGAAAGTACCTCTAAAAGTAAAAATAAGAGAAAACTAGATAATGAGAATTCTTCAAAATTGTGGCATCAACGCTTAGGCCATATTTCAAAAGACAGAATGCAATGTCTTATAAAGGATGGAATTCTTCATTCACTAGATTTTTCTGATCTTGACCATTGTATTGAATGTATAAAAGAAAAATTTATGAAAGGTAATAAGAAAGGAGTAAATAGAAGTAGTGCACTTCTTGAGATGATTCACACTGATATATGTGGACCATTTTCTCCAAGAATTGGTGGACACAAATCTGTCATTACGTTCATTGATGACTATTCTCATTATACTTATGTTTACCTGATTAATGAAAAACCTGAATCACTAAATATGTTTAAAGTTTTCAAGGCTGAAGTTAAAAATCAACTTGACCAAAAAATTAAAGTAGTGAGGTTAGATAGAGGCGAAGAGTATTATGGTAAACACTCCGATACAAGTCATAGTCCTGGCCCATTTGACTTATTTTGTCAAGAAAATGGAATCGTCATTTAGTATACAATGTCTAGTACACCGCAGCAGAATGGTGTAGCTGAGAGGCAAAATCGTACCCTTATGGATATGGTACGTAGTACGTTATGTAATTCTAGCTTACCTGTGTTTTTGTGGACTAGGGAATTAAAGATAGCTGTTTATATTTTAAAGTTGGTTCCTAGCAAATCTGTCCCTAACACTCCTTATGAAATTTAGACAGTTAGGAAACTTAATTTAAAATACTTACGGCTGTGGGGCAGTCCAGCCGAGGCTAAGATTTTTAATCCACAAATAAAAAAAAACTTGACTCTAAAACCATTAGTTGTCATTTTATTGGATATCCTGAGAGATCTAAGAGTTTTCGATTTTACTGTCCCTCGCATACAACTAGAATTGTTGAGACTAGGCATGCAAAGTTTTTAGAGAATGGTGATTTAAGTGGGAGTGATGAGCTTAGAAAAATTGATCTTGAAGAAAACATGTTTTATGTTTCTAATCCTGTAATTCAAGAGGGTGAGGCACAACAACCTCCCATTGAGGCGAATGATGCCCCTGAGATAGCTGAGCCACCACCTAATGTTGAGCCTCACATTATAGAAAATCATATTCCTGAAATTGTGCAGCTTTTACGCAGGTCCGAAAGACCTAGAAAGCCTATTAATTTTGATAATTTTATAACCTATCTTAATAAGATTGACTATGATTCAAGTAAGATTAATAATCCTATCTCCTATAAAGAGGCCATTATGAGTACTCAATCAACTCAATGGCTTGAAACCATGAATGATGAGTTAAAATCAATGGACAGGGACGGATCCAGGATTATAATTTAGTGGGGTCAAAATTTGAAAAAAAAACTGTCGAGAATAAAAATTTAATAACATGAAACACAACTAAATCGATTCTCAAATATTATTTACAATAACATTTTTTGAGGTTTAATTGGTTGAAATGTTGCTTGAAATTGTTGCATGATAACCTCATTTTTAATAGTTAAAAAAATATCACGCTCAATGTAAGTTAATAAACAGTCATTCATTCATTCATCTCCCATTTGGTTACGGAGTTCATTGTTCACGATATTCATGACTAAAAATGTCCTTTCAACCATTGCAGTAGCAAGGAGCAAAAGTAGAGCCAACTTTAGCAATAAATAAACTTAAGGATACACATCATCCTTTCTTTTCTTAATTTATTCATATCAATTAAAATGTAATCATATCAAAATAAAAATGAATTCATATCAATTTTAAACCTGAAAATACCTCAACTTAATATCAAAATTGATTCTCTATTAATTTGGAACGAAGATACAAAATTACTCCATTAAGCATTAGAGAAGAAAAAAAATCTAAATTTATTTATATACTTTCTCTGCCTTAAATTTGTATAAAGAAAAAGAAAATTTAGAGTGAGACAGTGAATGAATTTTTTTTAAAATAGAAATAATAAATAAATAGTAAAAGAAATTGACACGATAGGAAATAAATGTTAGAGATAAAATGTGTATAAAAATAAAATAGAGAAACTGAATAAAAATTTTAAAATTAAATATAACAAAATTTTAGAGAGAGGAAATTAATTTAGGGGATGCTAAGTTGAATAAAATATTTATTATTGTTAAATGTTGGGAAAAAAAATACAGAAATCAAATAAATTGTAATTGTTAAAAAGAGAACAAATATTTTTTAAAGAAAAAAAAATAAAAGAGTACAATTGTTTATTAGTTATACACAAGAGAAAAAATAAGACTAAATAATTTTAAGAAAATATATAATTGATATTTGATATTTTAATATGACACAATGAAATTATACAACATGCACCCATGACCCCTAAAATTCCAGTGGCCCTGCCCCTAGCTTGGAACCGCCCATGTCAATGGAGCTTAATAACGTTTGAGATCTTGAATGATTTCTAAAAGGTTTTAAATCTGTTGGTTGCAAGTGGGTCTATAAGACCAAATTAGATCCTAAAGGGAACGTTGAAAGGTATAAAGCTCGATTGGTTGCTAAGGGTTTCACTCAAAAGGAAGGTATGGATTATAATGAAACTTTCTCTCCAGTATCTCGGAAAGAATCATTTAGAATAGTCATGACTTTAATAACTCATTATGATTTAGAGTTATATCATATGGATGTTAAAACTGCATTCCTTAATGGTAACTTGCATGAGAGTGTCTATATGGCACAACCAGAAAGTTTTTGGTTAAAGGTAAGGAACATATGGTATGTAGACTTAAGAAGTCCATGTATGGGTTAAAACAGGCTTCTCGACAATGGTATCTTAAGTTTCACGAGTAATGAGTAATTTTGATTTTAAGAAAAATATAATGGATCAATGCATATACTTGAAGGTCAGTGAGAGTAAATTTGTTATTCTTGTTTTGTATGTTGATGATTGCAAGTACTAACTTAAACATGTTGTATGAGACCAAACGTTTTCTTTTTGGAAATTTTGATATGAATGATCTCGGTGAAACCTTTTATGTTATAGGTATTGAAATCCATCGAGATAAGTCTTATGGGATATTAGAATTGTCCCAAAGAGCTTATATTAACAAAGTTCTTAACAAATACAACATGCAAAATTGCTCCCCTACTGTCGCCCCTGTTGTTAAGGGTGACAAATTTGGCTCATATCAATGTCCTAAGAACCACATTGAACGTGATCAAATGAATCTTATTTCCTATAATTCTATGGTTGGGAGTCTTATGTATGCTCAAGTTCGTACACGTCCAGTATGCTTGTACGTTACTAGTCAAATCCAGGTTTGGATCACTGGAAAATAGCCAAAAGGTTTTACGCTACTTACAGAGTACTAAGGATATTATGCTTACATTTAGAAAAAACAGATAACTTTGAAGTTGTTGGTTATTCTGATTCTGATTTTGCTAAGTGTAAAGATGAAAAGAAATCTACATCAGGGTACATCTTTATGCTTTTAGGAGGCCCTATTTCGTGGAGAACTCATAAGCAGGAGTTAACTACCACTTCCACTATGATGGCAGAATATGTGGCTTGTTATCATGCTACTTGTCACGCCATATTATTAAGGAATCTTATTTCAGGACTTAACGTTGTAGATTCCATTTCAAGGCCATTGAAAGTATCTTGTGATAATAATTCTGCTGTTAGTTTTTCCAACAGTACCATTTCGAGTGGTGCTGGACTATATCTCGACACTAAGTACTTATTTGTCAGGAAAAGAGTTGAAGATCAAAATGTTGTTATTAAGTATATTATTACGCATAATATGTTAGCGGATCCACTTACGAAAGGCTTACCACCCAAGCTCTTTTTAGAGCATATTGACGGCATGGGTTTAACTGGTAGTCTTAATTAGTAAGTTATTTTGATGTAAGACAATAATTTTGAACTTCACATTATGTTTATGATTTGCTATTCTCTTTATTGTGCACACTTGAGAACTTGTGAGGAAACGGTACGGTAATGTTTTGGACCATATGAATGAGTTTAATCTATTACCATTTATGTAAACTCTATTCATACCTGTTATGCTTAATGTTAATCTTTGTTTTAATAAAAGTACTAATTGTGTAACTAATGGCGATCTTGTGTTAATAGTGACACAAAGATTATATTAATTCACATTGATATTTTTATTTAAACCAGATGTAGACATTAAATTAATACTTGGCCAAATTAATGATTGTAAGAGTTATATTTTGTATATAAATAGTATTTCGGCCAAGTGGGAGAATGTTAGAATATTTTATTCCTTATGTGGCCTCTACTATTTATGTAATTATTGGGCTTATATATTGTATTAATTTAATCACTTTATTTATGGATTTGGTAATTAATTATGTGGCCTATAAATAATATTCCTAATAGTATTTGGCATAATGGGCCCTAGGGTTTCATAATCTTAATGGACAATTTTGACCCTTAGCTATTCTATAAATAAAACAGTTAGGGTTTGGTCCCAATTGTCGTCTTAAGAATTTTATACACACATATACATCCATCCTAAGATTGAGAGAGGCAACTGAAGACCTTCACCCTTAAGCGCAGCGGAAGCGTGATACATACAAAATGGCTTCTCTCAATTCATGTAAGTACTTAATATTATTATGATTATTTATTTTATTTTATTCTATGCAATAACACGTTCCTATTTAATTTATTAAACACCATCAGCCTTGTATTTAGCTTTATAAATCCATTTGCAACCAATAACCTTCTTAACAGCAGGTAAAAGAACAATTTTACAAATGTTATTTTTTAGATTTTGAGCCTAAATTAATGTGGGTGTCATTAATTATTTGTAATGATTCCACATATCAATGTGTTCTACTCCATGAATAAATTAAATTAAGTATTTGGAAGCTCAAATTGATGGAGTAATGAATGAGAAATTAACTCTCAAAGATCACATTTGAAAATGATAATTAAATATTTGTGGGATGTCAAGTCTCACATCGGTTGAGAACTAAAGTATTAATTGGTTATATATATTAAAGTTGCTCTTGGGTTTGGGTCCCAAGGGGTATCCCACTTTTATGGAAGGGAGAGTACCCAGTCAAGACTTAGTTCGAACCCACACACGTGCCGCCGCCGTCGAGGATCGGCTGGCCTAGCTTGTGGCTCTGGGTCTTTGTATATAATTTTTTAGATAAAATTTTAATTTATTTTAGTTCTATTATCAAAACTGTGTCGTTTTGGGAAGCAGTATCTGCCGAACGGACACATTAATACTGTGTCGTTCTGGGAAAGACTATATGTCTGAACTGATGCCCCAAAACTATGTTGTTTTTACTTGAACAAACGCACATTTTTCTGCTAAGCCTAAACTACGTCGTTTTTGTTCTGCAAAGCCTAAAACTACGTCATTTTTTGTCCGAACAGACGCGCCTAAGTCATTTTTGGCTTAAATGCGCCTTTTCAATGGGTTGTGTCCCTTCTAATGGGTCACTAACCCTCTTATAATTAGATAGGGGATGCAACCACAAAAAATTTCAATTCAATTCAAGCATTATTAGTCTAGTTTCTAATATTCATTTCATAGTTCATTTTAGAGAGAGAGTTTTGAGTATTATAATTTTGGTTCGTTGAATATACTATTTGGAGTGCTACTATAGTATATGTTGTCATTGTATCATGTGAGACAAATGATATCAACTCTTAGCACCATATACGGAGGACATAATTGTCTTAAGGACATAGTACCAAGTACTAGCCTTGACAAATTCATTTATGCAGTTTGGAGATAAGTCATATATATATATATATATATATATATATATATATATATATATATATATATATACAGTTTCCATTCAATTTTCATAACATTATTGGCCTCTAAGGCAGTAATCTCAATGAACTTGACCTCACACCAATGAGGATTAACCATAACTTCAGAGTAAGAGGTAGGCTCAAGGATTACAGCAGTAGCAACCATATATAGTGAACATATGAAGGTGTAAAGGCTTAATAAGATATATAGTATGAAAGAGGATATCTAGAAGAAAAATGAGTAGCATTACCTGCATCTTCTGAATTAATTGGGAGTGTATTAGGTAGATTGTGAGGAAGCCCTGCATAATGCTAAAGTTTAACTGATAAATTTCTTTGTCTTTGAGGTCTAGAGGTGATATTAGGAACAATAGAATCAATAGGAGCTGATGTGCCAGAAGAATGAGGGGAATGTGAAGTAGAGAAAGTTGGAGAGTACGAGACAAGTGTTGTGACGCCCCCAAAATAGGTATACATCACCTATTCTGAGTCGCCAAATACATGGTACAGAATACAAATATAAACTTAAATACACAACATGAGCTGTGAGATTTAATACAAATATTGTCTTCTAGATAGTATTAAAACTCAAAATAAGTCCTCAATACATTTATTATCACACTATTTTATAGAATAATTAGGACTACTAATACAAACATCTGGACCGTCACTCTGTTCCACGACTAGTCCCAGCTATATTCTCATTTCCTGAAGAGAACAATGAAAGCAAAGGGTGAGCTCAACTAGCCCAGTAAGAAATATTATGACTATGATAATGCAGAATAAATTATCGTTAACCTTCAACAGTGTTAAACTAATAAAATATAATAAACATCAAGTTTAACTGCAGCGGAACAAGCAATCCAATAGAAGAGTCAAGTAGAACATGAAATCTACTATCTTCTATGATTTACAAAGTTTATCAACAGTTTTATCGCTGAGACTCAGCTTAATAAATAATCCACGTCATCCCTGCACTACGGCTAAGGATATTTATTAGTATCACGACCACAAATTATCCATGCACTACGGGCTAAGGATATTCGTATTTTCATCAATGGTTATGATCATACCAACAACTGTCCATCAATGCACTACGGGCCAATGATGACTTTTACCACATCATTTGTAACATTACGATCATGATTATACCGAATAATCCCTGGTCATAATCATACCAAGTTCATCTATGCACTACGGCCACAGATGACTTTCATTATAATATAAGCATGAGGATGATAACAACGATATAAGAATTTAATTAAAAGAAAGCAAAGGATAAATTTTAAAGAATTATAATTTAATTTATCCAGAATTCAATAATGTCCAAATTGTCAACATGATACTGCTTTGTGGAGTAAAAATCAAGAATAATATTGTATCAAAAATGATTTGGACCGAAAAAAAATTAATTTTTATCATGAATAGTATCCCGGGTGAATAGTAATCGAGTGTATAGTACCTCGTAAATAGTAACTTTGGGAATAGTAATCCCGTGAATAGTACTCCGACATGAAAAAGTTAAAAATGATCAAGAATGCTCAGAATAATATTTTCATGAAAAGATACTGAATGAAGCGTAAATATCAAGGATATTCTACAAATTTCATGGAGTATAGAAGCCAAAACTTTAACAAAATGAGTGTAGAATTTGAAATCTGAAATGAAATAATATTACTTACATACTACAGAGTATGGAAGAAAATATTATTTAATACAAATACTGAACAAAAATAATATCCCTTACCTTAAAAAGAAAAGTATTCCAACTGGTATAACGGAGATATTCTTGAAGAAAACTTTCACTATTTTCTACGTTCAAAGTTTTCTAAAACTTGAAAGAAATACGCTCAATATTATAGAAGAAGAATTCTTTAATTCTGGTGTGATTTTCAATTATAACTAAGCATCCTATTTAAAAGAGAATGGAATGGGCACTGTTTAAGAATTTTTCACGGACGGAATAATTTTGCAGAATCACGGGCGAAAGGAAATACTTCAGACGCAACTTATTTACATATATTATATGTACTCCCTCAATTCAACGGCAATATATATACATATATTTTATATATACACCATTTTAGTCCCCCCCCATGACTAACATAATTCCCCCACCCCCAAAATGTCACTTTCATCACACACACACACGCACACACACACACACACACACACACACACACACACACACACACATATATATATATATATATATATATATATATATATATATATATATATATATATATCGATTCCCTTCCTAGCAAGGCAATTACCCCCCCCCATTTACCTCCCGTACTACATATATATATATATATATATATATATATATATATATATATATATATATATATATAACTTCTACCGATAATTTTGAAAAATGGATAAATGGGGGGTCCATAAAGTAAGCAAAATTTACAACAAATTATTCATAAAAATCCCCTCAATATTTTTAACAACATTTATTCATCATTATTATAACTCGCAATATTAACAACCAGATCGTTCCCAGGAAAGAGGGGGCTTTTCGATAAGGATTTCTCCCTATTGGCGCGCAATTAGGTGACCAAACCTCTCTTCGACAGAACTTTCTAGACATTGTTAATTATGCAGATAATAATATAAATAACTTGTCATCTCAATTATTGATTTAATAATATATAAACTATTGACAATATTTGAATCAAATAACGTGAGATACTATGCAGTAATTACTGTGACAATAATTGAATAAAATTGAGTGACTTCTCACGTAAACATCAATAATCAATACCGTGTGCTACTATGCAACCACGCGTATTACTGTTCTTTTCATCACCGGGTATTTCAACAGTTAACTGTAAAACTTCCGCCGTTACTTTTATAAAAAGATATTTCTGTCGTTTTCTAACTCTGACAATAATTTCCTGTTAAAACGAATATTCCCCGGCCAATCGAATATAATATAACAACTTGCGTACTTTGAAAAATTTATAAATATAACCCATAACTATAACATTATATCCAATTCACTCCTTAATATTCAAAAAATGTATTTCGAGAAAATAATCTTTATTCATGAAAGTTGGGGTCTTACAAGTTTGTTAGAAGGAGATTTTGATGACATGGGATTCAAATCTAAAGAAAAATTATGTGGAGATTCTGATGAAACATCCTCTACTACTAAAGATGAAACATATACATCTTTGTTTAAAAAAACTCACTGCCATTATGAGATTTAACAACTTGAACATGACAATTAAAATAATTAACATGAGAAAAAAAATTCTTAAGCAACATAAATACTTGAGATTTATTTTGAAACAAAAAAGTCTAAGTATTTTTGACATAATCATCCATAAGAGTAAGAAAATAACTGTTATTACCATGAGTTTTGATATTGTAAAGCCTCCATACATCATAGTGTAGAATTTGAAGTAGATTTAGTATTACTCCAAGAAAAAGGTAATCTATCATGTTTGGCTAGAGGATAACTGTCACAATAAGAAGGATTATCACACGCAAGAGATAGTTGTTTTAATATTTTTCTAGGTACATGGCCTAGTCTAGCATGCCATACATCACAGGAAAAAACCACATTAGTATTATAAGAAATAATATTAGAGGAAATGAAAGAAGGTTTTGTAATATTTGAAGAAGAAAAAACAAAAATATCTGGAACATTTAACTTGTAGAGACCTTCATCCAATCTACCAACCTCCATCTTCCACTTCGAAGTAAGATCTTGCAACATATATTTTTGAGAAAAAAACAACAATTGACAATTATTGTCATGAGTTAGTTTTTTCGCAGGCAAAATATTGAATGTAAACTAAGAACAATTATATATCATAGACTTGGTTTACACCAAGATTACACAGTTCCCTAAGAACTTTTGCATTAATGATTCAGACTTGGTTTACAAGAGATCACTTAGATCTGATTAAACACTAAGAGAAGTTGTATGTTTTGAGGTGCTGCTAAATTTCTTTGAGGTTTCTCTTCAAATGACTTACCAACAAAGTGTGTTTCTTAGAATCGTAGAGTGGAGCTTGTAAGGACTCATAGTTTTAGCACTTGGACTTAATTAATTCGTTCTATATTTGGTGCTTAAAAATGTTATCCTTATAAAGAGTTCTTCTGAGGATCTTCTTGTTGAAAAGTATGAGCCCAAGTACAAGTTAGAGTTCACATATGACCTAAATGAATTAAATGAAAATACGGAAGTAAATGAACAAGAACTTAATTAATGAACAAAGCATTAAATGCGCAAAAAAGAAAAAACACTAGGATTTTTCCCCCTAGGGTTTGGTCACCCGAGGGTTCGACCACCTTAAGGTGGGCCCTCCTTAAGGAAAAGATCAGCCAATCTCTTCCCCGACTGGACTTGGTTTGAATAAATGGAACAAAACAAGGAAAACGGGCAAAAGATAAACAAAATAAGCCAAAGTACCTCTCCTAGACACCCTAGGGTTTGCCCCCTTAAGGTTTGCC
The DNA here is from genome assembly GCA_016801055.1 of Panax notoginseng. Lineage (NCBI taxonomy): Eukaryota > Viridiplantae > Streptophyta > Magnoliopsida > Apiales > Araliaceae > Panax > Panax notoginseng. The sequence continues at coordinate 46,094,980 of CM029016.1, read as the reverse complement.
CCCTAGGCTTAGCCCCCTAAGGGTTTATCTACTTAGGGTTTAGCCCCTTATAACGCGCACTATTTCGTTTTCTCAATTTGCATGTTAGATGGGTTTTGATCGATGTAATGACAAAATAATGAGCTCGAACTACAGAAAGAAACTAAGGTCTTGTGAAACTCCAAGAAATGGTTAGCTTTATAACCTTCATGAAAGAGCTTCTCACATAACCAAGAATCATGAGAAAATGATGAAAATCGACCAAGAAAGGCCTAAACAAAAGAAAAGAACTAAAAGAAGCTCAAACCTAGGGTTTGACTCCCTAAGGCAAGACCTCCTGTGTTTTGTGCTGAGTTCTTTCGAGGTTTTTTAGCGACAACATTCTCAAATAAAGAAGGAATAGTGGGAAAGAATAGTTTGAGCAATAAGGGCTTTAAAGCATTAAACTGAGGAGGAGCCTTATGAGTCCCAAGGCAGAAGGCTTATGAAGAAAACTCATTTTGGGAATTGATTAAGGGATTGGAGTGATTGGTAGATGGACATGACGAATTCGGCATTATTCTGATGACCAAAGGTATTTCTGAAATTTCCTTAAGGTCATGTGTCTGGAATGTGACCATTTTCCAGGAAACTCTATAAATACTTCTTTAATTCTATGAACAAGGGAATTTTTGAAGATGGAAGACTGACGAATTCTCTTTTAACCTTAGAAGACTCTCTGGATCCTTGATACCCTAAGAAGGTTCTCGAATTCTAAGAGTTCTGCAACGTGTCATTGGAGTAATTGCTCACTTGTTCTTCTCCCCTCTTTAATTTATCAATCAATTCCGTAGTACTCTTCGTGGATTTCTCTCCTCCTCAGTTAAGATGAAACCCTAACCTTAATAAGGTACGATTTCCTTACCCGCAGAAAGTTATCGTTGCTCCATTCTGGTACTTGTCATTCTTTAATTATTTGACTTTAGATTACTGCCTGCTTGGACTACCTCAGGTCATTTTCTTTATTACTATGAATAGTGCAGTATAGCAGCAATGTGCCCCTTGACTATGCTAAAATAGTTGTTAGATAGAGTCTTTGTCGACTTGTCCTTATCGTAAAATCATCCGAGAATAACCTCGAAGGGTCAGATATTAAGGTTGATAAACATTGTCATAACCTGCCAATGACTTGTCAAACGACTACACTCTACGATTTGGGCTTCCTTAGAGTACTGAAATCGTAGAATGATTTTTCTGTTTCTACGAATATTGGAGAGTACTCTGTGATTTTAGCTATACGATCTGGCTTGTACTCTACGACCTCTGACTGTCTCCAGTGTACTATGCGATCTTGGAGTAATATTTTCACTAGCTCTATGATCGTCTTCTGACAAGGAACAATATAGCTATTACGTAGGTTTAACTCTACGATTTGGATCAACCTAATAAGTTTGATTCCTAAACTAAGTCCTTTTATATAATTATAAAAGATTCTTTCCATAAGGACTTTATTAGAATATTTTATTTCCTTATGTGACCTTTACTATTTATGTAATTATTGGGCTTACATATTGTATTAATTTAATCACTTTATTTATGGGTTTGATAATTAATTATGTGGACTATAAATAATATTCCTAATAGTATTTGACATAATGGACCCTAGGGTTTCATAATCTTGATGGATAATTTTAACCCTTAGCTATTCTATAAATAAAATAGTTAGGGTTTGGTCCCAATTATCGTCTCAATAATTTATACACACCTATACATCCATCCTAAGATTGAGAAAGATAATTGAAAACTTTCACCCTTAAGCGCAACGGAAGCGTGATACATACGAGATAACTTTTCTCAATTCATGTAAGTACTTACTATTATGATTATTAATTTTATTTTATTCTATGCATAACACGTTCTGAATTCAACATCTGGTATCAGAGCATGATTACTTTATTGTATAGAAAAAATTATTTATGATATGCTAGAAATTTTATTTTAGCATAACGTCTTTATTGGTATAATATAAAATTATTCATTACGTTTTATGAAAAGGAATTTTCGAAAGTAGCGTATATCTGCCAATTTAGCATACGAATTCTGATTAGCATATAAATTGAATTGATCAAGTAGTCTGCCAAAAATTGTGACGCCCCCAAATCCGGGTTACCTAACCCCGGGTTTGGTGCTCACGATCCATCATATAAATAACATCTAACTACCCATTTATTTATGAATATCATCATACATACCATAATTAGTATCTTTATAACATTATCCCAGGTTATCTAACCTTAACATAATTTATATACCTTTAGTTAAACAAAAAGGTTTACACACAATAACACAATAACTAAAGTTTATAATAACTACTCATGCACTTTGCCCTTGCCCTTGTCTTTCTCTGACCCTCCTGCTACTTCGTTCTTAGATAAAATGTTATATTTATGCAAAGGTGAGCAACGAGTTTGCTCCACAAGTTAAAACATACAATAAAAGATATGAATCAAGAATATTAGAGTCTAGATTCGATAGAACTTCAATAAAGTTCAAAGGACTTTGAAGTAGTTGAATAAATCATTTATCAATAATAAGATTTTATCGAATTACAGGCTAAACAGTAATTTAATGATGAAAGAGTAAAACTCTTTCGAAGTTTCAATAATGTTCAATTGATTATCAAGAGATAATGCCACTGCAATAATAAAGTGGAATATTTCCAGATTTCATGCTAAGTGATCACAATGGATCTTGAACTAATCGAGGAATTATCAGATATTCAATACTGAATTACCTCAAGTGTATCAGATAACTATAAAGATTAAATCATACACCTCTGCGAGTACATAAAGTGATAAGCTTCATTGTACCTTATATTATGCATAATACTCAAAAATAGCGCAATAGTCGAATGTACGACCACAAAGTCCCCTTTATATAAGGGTTGTTCATTTCAGTCATACATCATGAGTCCGTACCATGATAATATGGCTTGGATTGAATTACAAGAATGCTAAATATTTTAATGTATAATATCCATATTGATCTAGCCGAAATAATTAGCTTTGATCTTTCAATAACAACTTAGTTCGATTATTAGAACGTATCAAGTTTCAACAAATATTAGTCTCGCTAAAACAATTAGCTGAGACATAGCTCATAAACTGTTCAATAATAGACAGAACTCAGTTGCACTATGTGCAAACAGCAATAATAATTATAGATATAAATAACCAACAATAGTTATTCACCAATCATACTTTTGAAATTTAAAACTCAATTTGAGTTAATGAACTTGCAATAATTGCGAATGCTCAATAATAATCTCAGATGTGGAATAATCAACAATAATTACCCACTCCTATGTTTGAAAAATAATAACTCAAGTTTGAGTTAAGGAAACTTGCATTGGTCGTTGACTACTGCTACACAATCTAACTTAGCTTCGTTTGAAAGACCTATTATCAATAATATTGGTATCGCAATTAGAGTAATACATCACATCACATAATACTATCATTTAACGTCATTATATAACTTAGACACATAATCATGTAGTCACAACAGTGTTTAGAACTTATAAAAACACTTATCAGGTCAAACTATTTCAGTCTAGTTGGACTTCAGTATCAATACGGTGTCTCTATTACCTTATCAGATAATTAACGAGTTTATTTTTAATAAAACTCTACTCTACAACTTCAATATTATTTTAGATAATTTAATTATCCTTTATAATATTTTTCGGAAGCATATAATAATTTTCAAATAATTATTATATTTTATAATGATTTTTCAAACATTGATATCATTTTTAAATAATTTAAATACTGAATAATCCCATTATCATTAATATTTAAATAATTTTAAAATATTAATTCGATCTTTGTCAAAATATTAAAGTTATTTATAATAACTCAAAATATTTTTAAAATACTAATACTACCCTTAAATAATTTTTAAAACAATTAAAATTATTTTTAAATAATTACCATTAATATTCAAATATTAATGTATTTCTCATCAAAATATTAAAAGTCATTTATTATAACTTAAAATATTTTTAAATCATTTATATAATTTTTAAATCATAAAAATTATTTTTAAACCATTTATTTAATACAATTATTAAATAAATTTATTATCATTAATATTAAGTTATGAATGAAATTTATCTCAAAATATTAAAAGTCATCTTTTATAACTTAAAATATTTTTTTAACACTTTATTATCATTTAAAATGATTTTTAAAATATTAAAATCATGTTTAACTAATTTATTTAATATTATTATTAAATAAATTTAATATCATTAATATTAAAATATTAATAAAAATTATGTTAAATTATCAAAAGTTAATTTTTATAACTTCAAATAATTTTAAAACTCATCCTGAGATTAAGTTTTCTAATCTCTTCTTAGGGTTTATGAATATTAAACCTTACCCGATCAATCATTGATCAATACTACCACACAGTACAAATACGTAATCAATAATATAATTATTTTAATTATATTTTATATCGAATCCCTATCTGGACTTAGGGTTAGAATTTTTATTCTCCGTTAAGCACAACTCTACTCTATTTTTATTAGTCAATACACAAATTGACCTTCTCGAAACACGTATCACCGATACTTGTCACATAAATGATAATTAATATTAATATTAATTAAAAAAAATTTATTCATAAATTTTAGATTATTCGAAATCCCGGGTTATCACATTCACCCCTCCTTAAAAGGATTCCGTCCTCGGAATCACCGCTTTCTTATTCTCTACAATCTTTTAAGGTTGTATCATCAATTTATTTTTAACAACACAATATTAATTTGTGTCATATTCTAACCTGTAACTTGAATCGTATAAAAGAAAACAAATCACAACAATATCTAACTCGTATTTATCTCGTAATTTAATTTCTAACCGAACTCGTTACCTGTCACCTCTTCATGGGCAGCTGCTACATTTGGAACTGTCATGCTAAAAGTGAATGTTGTTGGTCTTCTTGGCTGTGTAGGTCCTCGAATCGCCAAGGTTCCGCTACCGGGTCCCTTGTTGGCCCCTCTCCTCTCTACATTTCTCTTCGTACAATTCCGAACCAGATGATCGGTAGATCCACACGCATAACAACCTTGTGTCTTCTTTGGAATGGGACACTGGGGTGACATGTGTCCCTCTTGACCACAGTTGTAACAGACTCCTTTGTTCTTTAAACAAACTCCTTGATGATGCTTCCCGCAAACTACGCACCGCACGCCTTTCTTCCTAATCTCTACTGGACTATTAATGTCACCATTCCTCTTACGTTTATTAAGATTACTACCTCCACTATCACTTATCATAATATTTCCTTCAGCCTCCCTTCTTTGTTCTTGACTATTCTTCAATACAGCTTCAATTTCTCCTTCAGCGATAATGGCTTTTTCTAATAACGTTGAAAATGAACTAATTTGCAGCACATCCAACTTCTCGAGTACCAACGATTTCAATCCGTTCCTAAAACATCGTGCTTTAAGCTCCTCAGTGTCCACTCGATGTGAAACAAATTTTGCTAACTCGTTGAACTTGACAAAGTATTCTGTCACCGTCATATCTTCCTGCTTCAGATTTAAAAATTGTTCTTCCATATTTCTCTTTAGACTTCCCTTCCTTGGCAGCATTATTAATAGTACAATAAGAATTAAAAATTTCACATATAATCGCATATAGCACATAGTACATTTAGCTCTTAACACATAGCACTATCCCTTTTTAAATAATATCAGGATTAACAACACAACTTTAAACAAAAGTTGTAATTCTCCAACTTTATACAAAAAGTTTTAATTCTCCATTCACACATAACTATTCCCAGTTCATCAAACTTACCACACCTAGGGGTTCAGGAACTTGCCACAATTATATGAGTGTATGAACTTATCCTAGTCAGACCTTTGGCGTCCATTCGCTGAAGGGTTCAAAACATTTCACATAATTATGAGTCATGAACTTACCATAAGTATGAGTTTTAAGAACTCAAAATAAATCTTAATCTTATATTTATATAGAAAATAAAGATTTCATTCATACATATATATTTACATATGTTCACACATCTTTTTCGATACACTATCAAAAGATACTATCGCTTAAACTTAAGCTATCTACCGTCCACTCCCTTCACTAGTCTTTTTCTTACTGGGACACTTGTTGAATCGGTGACCCGTTCTCCCACATCATGCATTCTCTCACGTGAGTCTTTCCACACTTGCTGCAGACTTGCTTCTTCTTCGGGTTTGAACTTTTAGAACCATCACTGTCGTTATCCCTCTTTCTCTTTTTCTTGCCTTTCTGCTGCTTGATTATTCCTTCAGATGATCCACCACCTTCGGTCTTCATTCTGTCCACCTGCGCCTTCAACTCGTTCCGTTCTTCAGTCATCTCGCGTAACACTCGCTCCGTCTTTCATAACTCCTCCAAGAGAAACACTTTACTCTGGAGTTCTTGATCTTCTGTAGATAGTTGATCTTGTTCTCTAACTTTAGTCTTATTCTTTAACTCTACCTTAGCTGGCTTAGACTCTACCTCCTCATCTCCACTCAGATACATCTCGGGATAATCGTCATGATCGCTCCCAAGATTAACCATTGGTTCATCTTTTCCCACCTTCTCCACTGATTCACTCTGTGCTGGCACCTCGGCTACTGGCACTGGTGCTACAGCTGCTGGAATCTCTGCACTTTTTTCACCTTCTCCAGACATCCTACAATCAGTCTAAATGACTTGATTAATACTTCTCCTGTACGAACTTTTCACACTATGTGTCCACATATCTCTCTATCGATATATTTCGGCAATCCCTCACTTAGAACTCTAAATGAGTTTTCTCTATTTCACTTATGGTTATAATCCTAGGGTTTTTCTACCACCCCACTTAAGGTTTATAACCTACAGCGCTTCTACTAACTGGTGACACCTTGGTCATTACAGCTCTGATACCAACCTGTGACACCCCCAAATCCGGGTTACCTGACCCCCGAGTTTGGTGTTCACGATCCACAATATAATACCATTTAACTACCCATTCATATATAAATAGGAATACATAAGCTTCATTAACTGATATAGTTAATACATTACCCCAGGTTCTCTAACCTTAACATTACAAACATACCATTTAGTTATACAAAAAAGGTTCACAAAAACAACATAATAATAATGTTATTCATAACTAATTAATCACTATGCCTTCGCCCTTGCTCTTCACAGCACCTTCTGCCACTTCTTCCCTAGCTGAAAAGTTTTATTTAGCAAGGGTGAGCAACAAATTTACCCCGCAAGTTAAGATATACAATGAATGTATTAGTATCAGAATAATAGACTATCTATTTTGATAGAATGGTACCAAAGTTCGGAGAACTTTGAAATAGCTGAACAATTCGTTAATCAATAACAAGGCTTCTCCCTTTCTATGCAACACAATATTATAATAATGAAAGAGTACATCGCTTTCAAGTTTCTACGATATTCTATTGAATAAACAAGAATCAATTCTACGCAATAACAAAGTGGAACATTTTCCAGATTTATGCTGAGTGATCTCACCAGATCTTTGAACTTATTTTCTCGGGTATCTATCAAAGATTTACTTTGATACATACTCAGGCGTATCAGATAACCATAAAGATTAAATCATACCCCTCTGCAAGTATAACAAGTGATCAGCTTTATTATACCCTATATTATGCATAATACTTAACAGCGCGCAATGGTCGAATATACGAACTAAAATATTCCCTTTATATAAAAGGTTGTTCTTTTCAGTCTCAGAATCAAGATTTTTGATTTAACAACGAAATACTGTGATTTCAAATTCTATCTACTTATTGATCTAGCCGAAACAATTGGCATCGATCTATCAATAACAATTGATTTCTCTTCTCGTATTTATCAAGTTCTAACAAATATTCGTCTAGCCAGAATAATTAGCTAAGACATTTCTCAATATAATTTGACAATAAACAAGAATTATCTGTACTGTCAATATTAGTTTCTACAGATATAAATATCCAACAACAGTAATTCTACGAATATATATTTTTTGAATCAGTAATTCAATTTGAATTATTAATCATGCACTAACTGCGAATAATCAACAATAACTTCCCTGGACATGATATAATTAGCAATAATTAACCATAATAATTGAATGAATATAACTCAAGGTTGAGTTAAGAAACTTGCATTCCGCGTTGATTACAGTTACACAATATAATTAACTGCGTTCGTAAGACCTATAACCAATAATATCGGTCTCACAATTAGCACAATATTTTATAACACGTAATACTGTAATTTACAGTCAAACTTCTCCTAGGCACATTACCACATAGCCACATTAGTGCTTATAACCTATATAAACACTTGTCAAGTCTAACTAGTTCAGTCTGGTTGGACTTTGGTCTCATCTCGGTGTTCTGGTCACCCTATCTGACAATTAACACATTGATTGTCTAACAATCTTAGTCTCTAAGCTTCAATATTATTTTAGATAAGTCAAATATCGTTTATAATATTTTTCGGAAGCTTTTAATAATTTATAAATAATTATTATAATTTATAATAATTTTTTAAACACTTAAATCATTTTTAAATGATTTAATTATCAAATAATCTTATCATTATTAATATTTAATAATATAAAAATATTAATAACGTACTTGTCAAAATATTAAAGTTATTATTAATAACTTAAAATATTTTTAAATCATTAATATTCTACTTAAATGATTTTTACAATAATTAAAATCATTTTTAAATCATTACCATTAATATTTAAATATTAATGAAATTATTATCAAAATATTAAAAGTCACTATCTATAAATTAAAATATTTTTAAAACATTTATCTCAATTTTAAATAATTTTTAAATCAATAAAATTATTTTTAATTCATTTATTTAATTTAATAAATAAATAATCTAATATCATTAATATTAATTTATTAATGAGAATTCTCCAAAAATATTGAAAATTATATTTTATAATTTAAAATATTTTCTAACACTTTATTCTTAATTAAAATAATTTTTAAATCATTAAAATCATTTTTATCTTATTTATTTAATTTAATAATTAAATAAATCTAATATCATTAGTATTAAATTATTAATGAAAATTCTCTAAAAATATTAAAAGTTATATTTTATAACTCAAAATATTTTTAAATACATTATTCATATTTAAAATGATTTTTTATAATATTAAATCATTTTTCTCTAATTTATTTAATACACTAATTAAATAAATTAAATACCTCTAATATTTAAATAATTATAAATATTAAAGAAAAATATTCCAATTGGTCAAAAATTATTTTTCATAATTTAAAATAATTTTTAAAACTATTTTTAATAATTTTTATAATTTATTTTCTATTTTGAATTAATTACCGGAAATTTTGAAAATAAAATAAATAAAACCGTCGCTAATAGCCTTTAGTATTAGCGACACTTGTCTGTTGCCTTCGGTGTTCTTGGCTCAAGAACACTGACAAAGTCAGTGTTCAAGGTCTTCGGTTTGACTGCTTTTAATCCTCTGGTTATGCATGTTTTGGGCTCGCTAAGACACTTATTTGGTAGTATATATGTAATACTATAATTATAAACTAACATCTTGGTCCAACAACAACTCAGATGAAAGATCTGAGCCTTGCAAAACACTGTCAGAGCTGTCCTGGGTTTTCTGGGTAACCCAGAAACCCAGTCAGTTTCGTGGTGCTCCTTTGAAGCTCAATTTCTAAGGTGTTCCAGTTATGATTAATGTTGTTTAATGGTTCCACGCTATAGTACTTATGTCATAGAGCATTTACAAAGCAACATATAAGTTTAACAACAACCGATCCACAAGATATGCCTCGGTCAAACCTTGTCAGAAACTTTGTTCTTCAATTTTCTGGGAAATTCCCAGAAACGCAAATCAGTGTAAGTGTCTTACTTTGACCACTTGCTACGGTTGATCTGTTGATTGTTTAAGCGTTCTAAGGCCATGGATCTAGAGTCCATCTTATAGGCTACAACATGGTTACAACGATATCAACCATAGACAACAAACCTGACAGATCTGAGCCGTTCAAATAGTTGTCAGACACTGTTTAACACTTTCTGGGTTACCCAGAATTTTACTCGGTCAAGCCCGGTCAACGGGTTTTGACCGTGAATAAAAGGAAATCTAGACCTCTAATGACTATACAACCACTTTCAGATGAAAGACAACAAACCAAACTATAGATCCAAACAATAAAACATCAAAAATCATAAACACACAAAGATCTAGGGCGACTGACATTTGATTGTCAGACTTCTTTTTGACTCAAGAACAGATTTTGAAAAACATGATTTTTATCCATTTTGATGCTATGGATCCATCATGGATCAACATATAACAACTAAAAACATATTATAACATAAGATTAAACACTAAAACACAAAAATTTTCTAAGCAACAAAGATCAAAATTTAAAATTTGATTTATACCTTTTCTTGACAAATCTTAGATCTTGGCTCTCAAATCTGTTATTGGGTGACTTAGGGACTGTATTTAGAACTGAAATACTTAAGGATTTCGTAGCTTTAAGTGAGAGAGAGAGAGTTGGTGAGAGCTTGGAGCGAAAATAAGGAAAATGGTTACACTTTCTCTCTTTAATTCTTTTATATAACTTAGATACATTGTATACAAGCATGCTAGGTGTCAATTGGATCAGATTTGCTGAGATTTGAAGTCACAAAGTCAAGAGAGTTGGTCAACAACTAAAGGTTTTGGCCATTTTTACAAGTTTCCTAATAAAAATCCCATAAAAGGCATTTTTGTAATTTGATAAATACATTAAATGGCATTCTTGACATTTATTCAAATCCTTAGGGTTTAGGGTTTGGGTTAGGGTTTAGGGTTTAAACCCTTTAGGTTTACACTTTAATTTTCAAGATTTTCAAATTTCAGTTTTCAAAATAGAAAATTAATATTCCAAAATTATAATTAGGATTCAATAATTATACTAATATTTCCTAATCATAAAATTCAATCTTGCTAATTAGGATTAATATTCCTAATTAAAATTGCTTAATTTAGCAATTAAGGTCAAAATGGTCATTAGGGTTTATAACCCACGAATTAGGATTTTAATTAGAATTTTTTTTCTAAATTACAATTAGGGTTTGTAAAATAGAAAATAATATAACTAAAATATAATTAGGATTTTCTAATCATATTTAAGTTTCATACACACATTAGGCTTACCAATTATGATTAGGGTTTCCTAATTTAGGGTTTAGGATTCCCGAATATGAAATTAGGGTTTTTCAATTTTCGATTAGGTTTCTAACGGTACATAAGGGTTTCTTATCCTGAGATTAGGTTTTCTAATCTCTTCTTAGGGTTTATAAATATTAAACCTTACCCGATCAATCATTGATCAATACTACCACAAAGTACAAACACGTAATCAATAATATAATTATTTTAATTATATTTTATATCGAATCCCTATCTGGACTTAGGGTTAGGGTTTCTATTCTCCGTTAAAAATAACTCTACTCTATTTTTATTAGTCAATACACAAATTGACCTTCTCGAAACACGTATCACCGATACTTATCACATAAATGATAATTAATATTAATATTAATTAAAAAAAAATTTATTCGTAAATTTTGGATTATTCGAAATCCCGAGTTATCTCAAACATTATATCAATTCACACCATAATATTCAAAAAATATATTTCAAAAAAAGTATTCTTTATTCATAAAAGTTAAGGTCTTACACATGGTCAATGCCTTGGGGGCTAGTTTGATCATGGTTAATTCCTCACTGGTTTGGATTCTAGGCTTGAGAGTGTAATCATGGTGTTGTACTAGTGTAAGACTACAAGTACAAACAAATTTCATTGTCTAACTACTACATAACATGAAGATATAAGCATCCAAAGTGGATGTCAGGCCTATTTTAGGTTTTTTGGGTTATCCAGAAACCCAGTCAGTGCTAAGTAGCTACTTTGGAGCTTTAATAACTTGATTTATGGACATTGTTTGGGTATTAGAGTGTCACACACTTATAGATAACATGTCAAAGAACAAAAGTACTACACTTTGGTAGCTTAACTACATCATGATCTAAAGATCTGGCTTGGTCAAACATTGTCAGAAATCATGTTCTTCAGTTTTCTGGAATTTCCAGAAAACCCAAACTGAGTTTGGTCAACCTACTTTAATTGCTAATAACTTTGATTTTGTTGGTTGTTTATGTGTTCTAATGTTATGGTTCTATAGTCCATACACCAGGGTATAACAATGATACACTTATACAAGCTAAACACATAATACAAGCAAGATCTAAGCCCAACAAAAAGTTGTCAGACCATTCTAGAGATTTTTTGGGTTACCTAGAAACTCATATCCATGACTGGTTAACCATGTTTGACCATGAATAACTTAGAATCTGGGCATGATATGAACATGATTCCACTTCCAGTTTAATCTCCTTATAGCATACTACAACAATGATACACCTATCAAGTCTAACAATTAACAGATTTAGATCTATGGCCTCTGACATTTGACTGTCAGGCCATATTTTAGGGTTCTTAATAGTTTTTTAAAAACTTCATTTTCAAGCATTTAGATGTTATGGATCCATGATATATCATCATAGATCACTAAATAACATCCTATAATACATAGGTAAACATAAAAACATAAAATTCTGGGTCGCCAAATTTTAATTTTTCTTAATTTTAATTTTTCTCTTTCTTTAATATCTCAATCTTTGATTTAATGTACTTGGATGTTGCTAGGTGGCACTAAATGGCTGATTCATGTAGATTTCAAGCACATGGTAATATCTTATGTGACGCCCCAAAAATAGGTATACACAACCCATTCTGGGTCGCCAAATACATGGCACATGATTCAAATACAAACTTAATTTATACAACTGTTAAGTGTCGTGCAGAATAAGACAAACATAAGCTGAGAGTTTTAACACGAATATTATTTTGTAGACAATATCCAAACTCAAATGGAATCCTCATTACAATTATTATCACACTATTTTATAGAATAGTAAGGACTACTACAGCCACCATCTCGAACCGTCACTCCATTCCCCGACTAGTCCCGGCTATGTTCTCATTTCCTAAAGAGAACAATGAAAGCAAATGGCGAGCTCAACTAGCCCAGTAAAGAATATTATGACTAAGATAATACAGAATAAATTATCGTTAGCCTTCAATAGTGTAAAACTGATAGAATATAATAGACAACAAGTTTAACTGCAGCGGAACAAGCAATCCATTAGAAGAGTCAAGTAGAGTATAATGTCTACTATCTTCTATGATTTAAAAGTTCATCATCAATATTTTATGTGACGCCCCCAAAATAGGTATACATCACCTATTCTGAGTCGCCAAATACCTGGTACAGAATACAAATACAAATTTAAATATACAACATGAGCTATGAGTTTTAATACAAATATTGTCTTCTGGACAGTATTCAAACTCAAAATAAGTCCTTAACACTATCACACTATTTCACAGAATAGTGATGACTACTAATGTATCATCTCGAACTATCACTCCGTTTCCAGACTAGTCCCGGCTATGTTCTAATTTCCTAAAGAGAACAATGAAAGCAAAGGGTGAGCTCAACTAGCCCAGTAAGAAATATTATGATTAAGATAATGCAGAATAAATTATCGTTAGCCTTCAACAGTGTTAAACTGATAAAATACAATAAACATCAAGTTTAACTGCAGGGGAATAAGCAATCCATTAGAAGAGTCAAGTAGAGCATGATATCTATTATCTTTTATGATTTAAGAGTTTATCATCAATTTTATCTCTGAGACTCAGCTCAATAAATAGTATCACAACAACGAATTATCCATGCACTACGGGCCAAGGATATTCGTATTTTCACCAATGGTCATGATCATACCAAATAATCCTTGGTCATAATCATACCAACAACTGTCCTTCAAAGCACTACGGGCCACTGAGGACTTTTACCACATCATTTATAACATTACGGGTCATGATTATACCGAATAATTCCTGGTCAAAATCATACCAATCAACAGTCCATCTATGCACGTAAGCCAAAGATGACTTTCATCACAATATAAGCATGAGAACGATGACAATGATATAAACATTAATCAAACGAATTAAAGGATAAATATTAAAGACTTTAAATTTATCCAGAGTTTAAAAACATCCAAATTGTCAACATGATACTGCTTTGTGGAGCAAAATTTAAGAATAATATTCATGTATCAAAAATAATTTGGACAGAAATGAAATATATTTTTCGGGTAAATAGTATCCTGTGAATAGTATTTCTGGAATAGTACTTCGTGAATAGTAACCCAACATAAAAAGTACCCCAAATACCCGAATTAATAATATTCGAGTGAATAGTAATTGGGTGAATAGTAACTCGTGAATAGTAGCTTATGAATAGTATTCTGGCACAAAAAGTGCCCCGAATACCCGAGTGAATATTATTTGAGTGAATAGTAATTGGGTGAATAGTAATCCTGTGAAAAGTAACTCGTAAATAGTATTCCAGAATGAAAAGATCAATAATTATCAAGAATGCTCAGAATAATATTTTTATGAAAAGATACTGGATGAAGTGCAAATATCAAGGATATTCTACTAATTTCATGGAATATAGAAGCAATACTTTAACAAAATGAGTGTAGAACTAGGGATACGAAACGAAATAATATTACTTACATACTACAGAGTATGGAAGAAAATATTATTTCATACGAATATTGAACAAAAATAATATCTCTTACGAATACGAAAGAAACAATACCACATACATCAGAAGAAGACTAGATACTGGAATAATGAAGTAGCAAACTTCGCTTCTTCTTTCTTTCTATAGCTTCAATTCTCTCTATAGCTTCTCTCTCTATAATTACTCTTGTGACACTTATTGAATTGGTGAGAATGAAAGAAGAATGAGCTTCTATTTATAGGAAAATATAGTTTCGATAATTGCACGTTTTGGGGCTCGAAATATTACAGTATAATACCTTCATCTTTTCTTTTATTTTTAATTTAGTCCTGCAAGTATTATCAAACTTGCACCACCTCCCCTAATAGTATATCATGTGAATCAATAGTACAATCATGTGACTCAATAGTTCTATACATGTGAAAAAAATAATTACAGTATAGTACCTTCATCTATACCTTCATTTTTAATTTAGTTATGCAAGTATTATCAATCTTACACCACCTCCCCTAATAGTACGTGCATGTGAATTAATAGTACATACATGTGAATAAATAGTTATATGCATGTGAACTAATAGCAATTAATTGCTCATTTATTCGATTAATTACCCGATTATTAAATATAGCTTCCAGACATCAATTATCATCGAAATAAATGTCGATTTCCACTAACACTAATAATCCCAACACAATGGAACTATCAATTTTATCTTTAATCAACACAAACTTATTCATCATTAATATTATAACTCATAATATTTAACAACCAGATCATTCTCAGGAAAGAGTGGGCTTTTCGATAAGGATTTTTCCCTATTGGCGCGCAATTAGGTGACCAAACCTCTCCTCGATAGAACTTTCTAGACATCGTCAATGTTGCAAATAATAATATGAATAACTTTGTCGTCTCAATTATTGATTTAATAATATAAAATATTATGCAGATGATACTGTGACAATAATTGAATCAATAATACGAGAGATATGATGCATCAATTATTGTAGCAATAATTGAGTATAACTGAGTGACTTCTTACGTAAGCATCAATAATCAATATCGTGTGCTACTATGCAACCACACGTATTACTTTACTTTTACTACCGGGTAGTTCAACAGTTTTAACGGTAACACTTTCGCCGTTATTTTTATAAAAAGATAATTCTGTTGTTTTCTAACTACGACAATACTTCCGTTATGGGGTCCACCAATGATTGTGTCGTCGTACGAATATTTTCTGTTAAAATGAATATTTCCCGACACAACAAATATTTTATATCAACTTGCTTTCTTTGCAAAATTTTCAAATATCACCCTTAACTTTAACCTTTTATTAATTTAACCATTTACTAAACAGAATAATAATTATAGGAAAACTGAATACTTTCATTTCATAAAATTCGGGGTCTTACATTTTATCGCTGTAACACAGCTCAATAAATAATCTACATCATCGAATTATCCATGCACTACGGGCCAAGGATATTCGTTAGTATCACATCCACGAATTATCCATGCACTACGAGCCAAGTATATTAGTTATTATCACCAATGGTCATGATCATGCCAACAACTGTCCATCAATGCACTACGGGCCAATGAGGACTTTTACCACATTATTTGTAACATTACAGGTCATGATTATACCGATACATAATTTCTGGTCATAATCATACCAATCAACAGTCCATCTATGCACTACGGGCCAAAGATGACTTTCATCACAATATAAGCATGAGGATGATGACAATGATATAAGAATTCAATTAAGTAAAAGCAATGATAAATTTAAAGAATTATAATTTAATTTATCCAGAGTTCAAGAATGTCCAAATTATCAACATGATTACTGCTTTATGGAGTAAAATTCAAGAATAATATTCATATATCAAAAATAATTTGGACAGAAAAGAAATCAATTTTTGTCATGAATAGTACCCTAGGTGAATAGTACCTGGGTGAATAGTACCCCGTGAATAATACTTCGTAAATAGTACTTCGTGAATAGTACCCCATGAATAGTGTCCTGGCATGAAAATATACTCGATGAAGCGCAAATTTTAAGGATACTCGATGAAGCGCAAATTTCAAGGATATTCTACTAATTTTCAAGGAGTATAGAAGCAATACTTAACAAAATGAGTGTAGAATTAGGAATATAAAATGAAATAATATTACTTACATATTACAGAGTATGAAAGAAAATATTATCTCTTACGAATATTGAACAAAAATAATATCCCTTACATTAAAAGGAGAATATTTCTGACTGGTATAGCGGTGATATTCTTAAAGAAAACTTATACTATTTTCTACACTCAAAACTTTCTTAAACACAAAAGAAATACGCTCAATATTATAGAAGAAGAATTATCTGATTCTGGTGTGATTTTAAATTTTAAACTAAGCATCCTATTCATAGGAGAATGGCAAGAAACTATTTAGGAAAAAAAATCACGGACTGCACAGTAAATTTCAGACGATTTCACGGGTGAAAATTTTCATTTCAAATGATTTTTACTATGCAGCACTATGCTGCACTATGCAGTACTATGCAATCAAATAAAATAAAATATATTCTATTTATAAACATTATTCTATTTTATATAAAAAGTTTTCTATTTTATTACTATAAAACAAAAACTTAGATAACTTTCTATCGACGATTTTAAAAAATGAGTAAGTGGGGGTCCATGTAATAAGCCAAATTTATAATAAATACTTCATAAAAAAACTCCTCTATTTATCTCAATTCACTTGGCTTCATTAAACACATATTTAATAATATTTATTCATCATTAAAATTATAACTCGCAATATTAACAACCAAATCATTCCCAAGAAAGAGGGGGATTTCCGATAAGGACTTCTCTTTATTGGCGCGTAATTAGGTGACCAAACACCTTTTCTCGACAGAATTTTCTAGACATTGTCAATAATGCAAATAATAATATTAATAACTTTGTCTTGATCTCAATTATTGTTTTAATAATATAAAATATTGTGCAGATAATAATAATAATAATAATAATAAAAACCTAATAGGATGTGCTCTACGTGAGTGACTGCATGAATGCGGCAAATAAAAAAAAAATTAATAATAATAAAAGCTAAACTTTTTTTTTTTTTTTTATATATGGAGATACGAAGTACTGAAGAAAGCGCAGCAACAAAATTTTTATCTTTTCACTCCTTCGACCAACTTTAATAATCCTGGGAAAAAAAAATCTAGTTAAAGCTAATTCGAATAAATAAAAATTAAGAAATAAATAAAAATTAATTTTAGTCCCCGGCAGCGGCGCCAAAAACTTGATGTGATAAAAATATGTAACTGCAAATGCACAGTGTCAAATTGAAGAACTGGCAAGTACATGTCGAATCCACAGAGACTAGATTAATTCTTTAATATATCCTTAAGTAATATTTTAGGCGAATTAGAAATAAATATGGTGGAGAAAATTTATTAACTAAATTATTCAAACTACTAATTAATAACGGAAACTATTAATGAGAAAAGATACCTAAGAATCAGAATCCACCAAATATTAACATAATAAATAATTTCTTATTTCCTAAATCAATTCCCAAATTATTCTCCCTTCCCTTTAAAAATAATGATTCATATAATTAATGTGGGTCAGCATAAGTTATGAAAAATTCACAGATTAACTATAACTTATCAAAACCTCGCAATCAATATAAAAATCATATGCAATTTATGCGGAGGAAAATATGAAGGCGAAAATAATTAGACATTAATTTTGAAACGGAAAGAAAATATTATTATGAAATATTTAGTTTCATCATAATTCTAGGTATTAGAAATTTAGCTAGCCATGGAATTAAAAACAAAAACAAATAATATTAGTACTATAATTCGCATGAAATAAGAACAATAATTAAAAAGAGAATTTCTATTATATAAATAAAAGAAAGATACAAATACTCCCTGACAGTAGTTTCACACGTGATTGGAATAAGAGAAAAAAAAACAAACTCTAAATATGTTACTCCCTTTTACGCTAGTGAAGAACTAAGAAAAAGAAAATAACAAGTGGTGTCCTTCTCTCTAAAACAAGAGGCCTATTTATAGGAAAAATAACTTGGAACCCTAATTGAACTTGGACAGTTTTGTCCCCAATCAATTTCTCAAAAAGATCTTCTAGATATACTTGTCTTCTCTTGTTGGGTTTGACTTACACACCAAGATTTTTCAACCTCTTTCCTACTCCTTGTAGGATTCTTCTTGGATATTCCTTATATGAATAAAAACATTAAATATCCCTTGATCACCAAGATTTTGACTTTATTGCAACAAATATTAAATCCTACAAAATAAAATAAAACATATTAATTTAATAATCTAATACAATTAAAAGGACAAAATTAGGGATAATTAAATGTATGAATTATGTGTCTATCACTTATTTTTTCATTATATTCACCTTCCTTCTCTAAGGTTATTGCCTACGGTACTCCTACCTAATGTTTATAACCTACGGCTTTGATACCAACTGTAACGACCCCAAAATTCATACAATTTAATTCTCGACTTCGGTCGTTAATAATACATTCAACCTCTAATTTTATATTATTAAACGATAATACAACCATTGAAATTTGCGAAATAATTAAAATTTTATATTACAAACTATCCTCATTCCCAAAACCATCAACCTTTAGATCTAAATATCTCAGAATCATTTTAATACTACAATAGTTTACATTCACAAAATAATATTACAATTCAACATTAATACATTATTCGAAACCTTAAACATGGTTTAAATAATAATAACACAACCAAAGTATATAAATCTTCACGTATCACATCTGATTCATGTCTTTCAATAACACATAACTTTACCTTAAATCTTGAACCAGCAAAAGTGGTCATTTACAAGGTTGAGCTCGACAGCCCAACAAACTTAATAGTCTATCATGTTTCACATAGCACACAATTCATGCATTTTATATTTTTAATTTATTGAGTTACATTATACAACATGCATGTGTTATCACATATCACATATAAATTGAGTTCCATAACCCAATTAACTTGGTCATATTTTGACTTTAACAATTAATAAAGCATGGTATGTAACTCACCACATAATCACATTTAATCCACAAACATAATAGAACTGAAAAACTTGTCGTGATTATTGTTTAATGTTTATAACTTATCTACGTTATGATGATCCTGAAAATACAAATTTCATAAACTGAATACGTACTCGACCAAAATTTAACTAAGAAGATCTTTATAAAAAGTCCTCCCACAACAAAGCCTTTCTCAAAATTGGAGGCCTTATTGTTGATGAATGAAACAAAAGAACAAACCGTTCTATTTATAGGTTTAGCAAATGGTACAGTTCTCAATTTAGTTGATGTGGGACTTGGTTTATACTAATTCTAATTTGTTTATACTAATTTTTTCCTATTTTCAACATGCTGAGTGTATTCATTCATCACGAATTCGTTTCTTAACCAATTCAATCCGTTCAAGTTGTGTTGTTTTCGTTTTATAGAGGAGAACAACAATCATCCATCAATTTAAAGTTTTCACCACGAATTCATCATCAACTTTAGTCCCAAAGTACACCAAAACACACATTACAATCAAAATCTAAATTTCTCTTCTTTAGTATAAATACATGAATTTGATTTCTGAAAATTTGTTTCTAG
This sequence comes from Panax notoginseng, assembly GCA_016801055.1. Lineage (NCBI taxonomy): Eukaryota > Viridiplantae > Streptophyta > Magnoliopsida > Apiales > Araliaceae > Panax > Panax notoginseng. Next base: position 46,074,542 of record CM029016.1, on the reverse strand, counting down.
ATGACCACTATCAAATTATAAATATCTAATAACATATATAATATCGTAACCCAAAAATTCATTAACAGAAACTCCAATTTTAAAAGAAACTCAAGAATACATAAACTAGAAATATAAACTAGATTATGTACCTTTAATTCCTTTAGAAATAAAATTAACCTTATCAGTAAGATTATAATTTATATTCAACCATTATAATCATAACATTATTTAACAAATTCTCACTCCTCTAATTTAATTATTTAATTAAATTAGAATATCACAATTATACTTGCGTAATAAAATATGTATAAATCGTATCTGTTTTATTACACTTAAATAAACTATCCCATAACAATTTTCATCAAATATTTATTTAATATCATAAATATTCATTTTATTCCATAAAGTTTTCAACTAAAATATTTAATGTACTTAATAAATATTTTACTCGTATTATACTAATATTTATATTTTCATGCAACATATTACCTTCTCACTTTATTAAATCGATTATACTTGTATTAATTCACTATTTTAATTAAGTGAATTATTCACACTATTTATGAAACATAACTCATAATAGTTTCCATTGCCTACAAGGCATAATAATTAAAATTATATTATCTCAAAACACAATTTCAACTTAATTAAATTAACTAATATTATTTAATTTCTTTAATAGTTTAATTAACTATTAAATCTCATATTCTCCAACATATGAATATATAATTCTCTTCACACCAAATCATAAAATTCAAAATATATAAACCTCATAATAAGAATTTTAATTATTAAATTCTTATTTTAATAACTTATGAAAATTCGGGATGTCACATCCTTGGGTAACCCCACATTCATATTCCTTATAACTCTGCGAGATTCTTCTTTGAATCCTTTTACGCATGTTTTAATCCCTTCTTTATAAATTTCATAAATTACTTCTTATTATTCAAACTCTACTTGAACTTATTTTTTCATTATCTTCACCTTCCTTCTCTAAGGTTATTGCCTACGGTATTCCTACCTAATGTTTATAACCTACGGCTTTGATACCAACTGTAACAACCCCAAAATTCATAGAATTTAATTCTCGACTTCGGTCGTTAATAATACATTCAACCTCTAATTTTATATTATTAAACGATAATACAACCATTGAAATTTGCGAAATAATTAAAATTTTCTATTATAAACTATCCTCATTCCCAAAACCTTCAACCTTTACATCTAAATATCTCAGAATCATTTTAATACTACAATAGTTTACATTCGCAAAATAATATTACAATTCAACATTAATACATTATTCGAAACCTTAAACATGGTTTAAATAATAATAACACAACCAAAGTATATAAATCTTCAAGTATCACATCTGATTCATGTCTTTCAATAACACATAACTTTACCTTAAATCTTGAACCTGCAAAAGTGGTTATTTACAAGGTTGAGCTCGACAGCCCAAGAAATTTAACAGTCTATCATGTTTCACATTGCACACAATTCATGCATTTTATATTTTTAATTTATCGAGTTACATTATACAACATGCATGTGTTATCACATATCACATATAAATTGAGTTCTATAACCGAATTAACTTGGTCATATTTTGACTTTAACAATTAATAAAGCATGGTATGTAACTCACCACATAATCACATTTAATCCACAAACATAATGGAACTGAAAAACTTACTGTGGTTGTTGTTTAATGTTTATAACTTATCTGCGTTGTGTTGATCCTGAAAATAAGAATTTCACAAACTGAATACGTACTCGACCAAAATTTAACTAAGAAGATCTTTATAAAAAGTCCTCCCACAACAAAGCCTTTCTCAAAATTGGAGGCCTTATTGTTGATGAATGAAACAAAAGAACAAACCCTTCTATTTATAGGTTTAGCAAAGGGTACAGTTCTCAATTTAGTTGATGTGGGACTTGGTTTATACTAATTCTAATTTGTTTATACTAATTTTTTCCTATTTTCAACATGATGAGTGTATTCATTCATCACGAATTCGTTTTTTAACCAATTCAATCCGTTCAAGTTGCGTTGTTTTCATTTTATAGTGGAGAACAACAATCATCCATCAATTTAAAGTTTTCATCACGAATTCATTATCAACATTAGTCCCAAAGTACACCAAAACACACATTACAATCAAAATCTAAATTCCTCTTCTTTAGTATAAATACATGAATTTGATTTCTGAAATTTGTTTCTAGATGACCACTATCAAATTATAAATATCTAATAACATATATAACATCGTAACTCATAAATTCATTAACAGAAACTCCAATTTTAAAAGAAACTCAAGAACACATAAACTAGAAATATAAACTAGATTATGTACCTTTAATTCCTTTAGAAATAAAATTAACCTTATCAGTAAAATTATAATTTATATTCAACCATTATAATCATAACATTATTTAACAAATTTTCACTCCTCTAATTTAATTATTTAATTAAATTAGAATATCACAATTATACTTGCGTAATAAAATATGTATAAATCGCATCTATTTTATTACACTTAAATAAACTATCCCATAACAATTTTCATCAAATATTTATTTAATATCATAAATATTCATTTTATTTCATAAAGTTTTCAACTAAAATATTTAATGTATTTAATAAATATTTTACTCCCATTATACTAATATTTACATTTTCATCCAACATATTACCTTCTCACTTTATTAAATCGATTATACTTGTATTAATTCACTATTTTAATTAAGTGAATTATTCACACTATTTATGAAACTTAACTCATAATAGTTTCCATTGCCCACAAGGCATAATAATTAAAATTATAATATCTCATAACTTAATTTCAACTTAATTAAATTAACTAATATTATTTAATTTCTTTAATAGTTTAATTAACTATTAAATCTCATATTCTCCAACATATGAATATATAATTCTCTTCAAACCAAATCATATAATTCAAAATATATAAACCTCATAATAAGAATTTTAATTATTAAATTCTTATTTTACTAACTTATGAAAATTTGGGATGTCACATCCTTGGGTAACCCCACATTCATATTCCTTATAACTCTGCGAGATTCTTCTTTGAATCCTCTTACGCATGTTTTAATCCCTTCTTTATAAATTTCATAAATTACTTCTTATTATTCAAACTCTACTTGAGCTTATTTTTTCATTATCTTCATCTTTCTTCTCTAAGGTTATTGCCTACGGTACTCCTACCTAATGTTTATAACCTACGGCTTTGATACCAACTGTAACGACCCCAAAATTCATACAATTTAATTCTCGACTTCGGTCGTTAATAATACATTCAACCTCTAATTTTATATTATTAAACGATAATACAACCATTGAAATTTGCGAAATAATTAAAATTTTCTATTACAAACTATCCTCATTCCCAAAACCTTCAATCTTTACATCTAAATATCTCAGAATTATTTTAATACTACAATAGTTTACATTCGCAAAATAATATTACAATTCAACATTAATACGTTATTCGAAACCTTAAACAAGGTTTAAATAATAATAACACAACCAAAGTATATAAATCTTCAAGTATCACATCTGATTCATGTCTTTCAATAACACATAACTTTACCTTAAATCTTGAAATTGCAAAAGTGGTTATTTACAAGGTTGAGCTCGACAGCCCAACAAATTTAACAGTCTATCATGTTTCATATAGCACACAATTCATGCATTTTATATTTTTAATTTATCGAGTTACATTATACAACATGCATGTGTTATCACATATCACATATAAATTGAGTTCCATAACCCAATTAACTTAGTCATATTTTGACTTTAACAATTAATAAAGCATGGTATGTAACTCACCACATAATCACATTTAATCCAAAAATATAATAGAACTGAAAAACTTGCCGTGGTTGTTGTTTAATGTTTATAACTTATCTGCATTGTGATGATCCTGAAAATACGAATTTTATAAACTGAATACGTACTCGACCAAAATTTAACTAAGAAGATCTTTATAAAAAGTCCTCCCACAACAAAGCCTTTCTCAAAATTGGAGGCCTTATTGTTGATGAATGAAACAAAAGAACCTTCTATTTATAGGTTTAGCAAAGGGTACAGTTCTCAATTTAGTTGATGTGGTACTTGGTTTATACTAATTCTAATTTGTTTATACTAATTTTTTCCTATTTTCAACATGCTGAGTGTATTCATTCATCACGATTTCGTTTCTTAACCAATTCAATCCGTTCAAGTTGCGTTGTTTTCGTTTTATAGAGGAGAACAACAATCATCCATCAATTTAAAGTTTTTATCACGAATTCATCATCAACTTTAGTCTCAAAGTACACCAAAACACACATTACAATCAAAATCCAAATTCCTCTTCTTTAGTATAAATACATGAATTTGATTTTTGAAAATTTGTTTCTAGATGACCACTATCAAATTATAAATATCTAATAACATATATAACATCGTAACCCATAAATTCATTAACCAAAACTCCAATTTTAAAAGAAACTTAAGAACACATAAACTATAAATATAAACTAGATTATGTACCTTTAATTCCTTAAGAAATAAAATTAACCTTATCAGTAAAATTATAATTTCTATTCAACCATTATAATCATAACATTATTTAACAAATTCTCACTCCTCTAATTTAATTATTTAATTAAATTAGAATATCACAATTATACTTGCGTAATAAAATATGTATAAATCGCATCAATTTTATCACACTTAAATAAACTATCCCATAATAATTTTTATCAAATATTTATTTAATATCATAAATATTCATTTTATTCCATAAAGTTTTCAACTAAAATATTTAATGTACTTAATAAATATTTTACTCGCATTATACTAATATTTACATTTTCATGCAACATATTACCTTCTCACTTTATTAAATCGATTATACTTGTATTAATTCACTATTTTAATTAAGTGAATTATTCACACTATTTATAAAACTTAACTCATAATAGTTTCCATTGCCCACAAGGCATAATAATTAAAATTATAATATCTCATAACTTAATTTCAACTTAATTAAATTAACTAATATTATTTAATTTTTTTAATAGTTTAATTAACTATTAAATCTCATATTCTCCAACATATGAATATATAATTCTCTTCACACCAAATCATATAATTCAAAATATATAAACCTCATAATAAGAATTTTAATTATTAAATTCTTATTTTATTAACTTATGAAAATTTGGGTTGTCACATCCTTCCCTCCTTATAAGGATTCCGTCCTCGGAATCAAAGAAACCTCCCTTACTCGATTTTCACCAAATCTCTTTTCAAAATTTACTCGGAATATTACATTGTAACTCCTTTCCATGGAGTAACACGTAATAATACATGATCTCCAACATTGAATTCCACGTCCCTTCGATGAAGATCATCATAACTCTTTTGTCGATCTTATGAGGTTTTTATACGTTGCCGAATCATTTAAATATTTTTCATAGTCATGCGTACCAATTTTGGTCCCAACAACGTTCCTTCACCCACCTCGTCCTAACGTACTAGAGAACGACACTTGCGTCCATACAACGCCTCGAATGGAACCATGCCTATACTTGCTTGATAATTGTTATTGTAGGAGAATTCAACTAATGGCAAGAACTTGTCCCAACTTCCTTTGAAGTCTAGGACATAGAGTCTTAATAGATCTTCAAGAGTTTGAATAGTCCTCTCTGACTGCCTGTCCGTTTGAGGATGATATGCAGAACTGAATCGTAAATTCGTGCCCATAACATTCTACAAATTGACCCAAAATTGTGAAGTGAATATTGGGTCTCGATCAGAAACTATGGATACTGGTATACCATGCAGCCTTACAATCTCATTTATGTATATACGAGTAAGATGTTCAAGTGAATAAGTTTTTCGTATAGGTAAAAAATGACCAGACTTGGTTAATCTATCGACAATGACCCAAATTGCATCTATGCCTTGGAAAACCTTGGGAAGACTAGTAACGAAATCCATGGTAATGTGCTCCTACTTCCATTATGGAATTTCAAGTGGTTGCAATGGACCTTTTGGCACTTGATGCTCCGCCTTGAGTCGTTGACAAGTTAGACACCTTGAGATAAACTCCGCGGTCTCTCTTTTCATATTTCTCCACCAAAATATATGTTGAAGATCACGATATATTTTGGTACTTCCGGGATGGATTACAAACTGTGTGTTGTGCGCCTCCATCATGACTTTATACTTCAAATCAGAGTCGTTAGGAACACAAAGTCTGGAGTTGACTCAAAGTATTCCTTCTTCATCAATTCTTGCTTTAGAAATAACACGTTCTTGTACTCTCTTCCTCATACGTATCAGCTGCAGGTCTGTAGCTTGAGTAGCTTTAACTTTATCGATTAAAGTCGGTTCTACTCGTATATTTGACATCATCACGTGGGTCCCTGAAGTCTTTAACTCTATCTCCATCCTTTGTAAGTTATACCAAATGGGCCTTTGCGTTGGCAATATCGCACTCGTACCTGTATATGATCTTTTACTCAATGCGTCAGCTACCACGTTCACTTTTCCAGGATGGTATTGAATGGTATGATCGTAATCTTTCAACAGCTCGAGCCAACGTCGTTGCCGTATGTTGAGTTCCTTTTGGGTGAAAAAATATTTGAGGCTTTTATGATCTGTATAGATCTCCACCTTCTCCCCATACAGGTAATGTCTCTAGATTTTAAGCGCAAAAATGACAACTGCCAACTCTAGATCATGAGTAAGATAATTCCTCTCATATTCTTTGAGTTGTTGTGAGGCATAGGTTATGACTTTCTCATGTTGCATAAGAACACATCCTAAACCTTTTCCTGAAGCATCGCTGTATTTAACCAATCCCTCCGAACCAGATGGTATTGTCAAAATAGGTGCTGAAATGAGTCTCCTCTTATGTTCTTGGAAGCTCTTCTCACATTCCTCGCTCCGACCGAATTTTATATCTTTTCGAGTTAGCTGAGTTAATGGAGTAGCGATTCAAGAAAATCCTTCCACGAATCTCCTATAATAACCAGGTAAGCCCAGAAAGCTATATACTTCGGTTACTGACTTAGGTTACTCCCAGCTTTTTATTGCTTCAATCTTTGTTGGGTCAACAAATATTCTATGATTTGATATGACGTGCCTAAGGAATGCTATTTGCTCAAGCCAGAACTCACATTTCATAAACTTGGCATATAGCTTATTTTCATGAAGCTTTTGGAGTATCAGCCTCAAGTGTTGCTCATGCTCTTCATGGCTTTTGAAGTATATGAGGATGTCATCAATAAAGACAACCACAAAATGATCCAAATATTCCTTGAATAATCGGTTCATCATATCCATGAAGGCAGAAGGAGCATTAGTCAATCCAAAAGACATGACTAGGAATTCGTAATGTCCGTACTGAGTTCTGAAAGTAGTCTTTGTAATGTTATTAGTTTTAATCTTTAATTGATGATATCCGGAACGAAGATCGATCTTTGAAAAGAATTTAGCACCTTGCAACTGGTTAAACAGGTTATCAATGCGAGGCAACGGGTACCTATTTTTGACGGTGACATGATTCAACTCCCTATAGTTAATGTAAAGTCGCATACTCCCATCTTTCTTCTTTACGAATAGAATAGGTGCACCCCAAGGTTACGTACTAGGATGAATGAAACCAATGTCTAACCGTTCGTGCAGCTGGGTTTTTAACTCCTGAAGTTTAATATGAGCCATTTGATATGGGATTTTAGAAATGGGTTTTGTACCCGGTTCAAGGTCAATACTAAACTCGATTTCACGCTCTGGGGGTAGGCCAGGAAGTTCTTCAGGGAATACGTCAGGAAATTTATTAACAACATAAATATTATTCAAATCTGATGTATCTTTGTTTAAATCCGTGACATGGGCTAAGAAAGCTTGACTTTCGATTTTTAATAAACGAATGGCTTTATAGCTTGATATGACAGTGATTAACTTTAGTGGTTTGGTTGCTTGAATTCGCATAATAGGTTGGTTAGAAATATAAAAGCTAACAACCTTACAAAAATAATCAATTTTAGCATGATGAGTAGTTAACCAATCAATTCCTAAAATCACATCAAATGTAAGTATTTTCAAAGAGATAAGAATGACAGGTAATGTGAGGGTGCTGATTTGAATCAAACAAGATTGATAAATAGTGGATGTAATGATGGTTTCTCCTAACGGAGTTTCAACAGATAAGTCAAAGTCCAATTTCTCTGGAGTCAAATTTAAACGTTGAGCGCAAGTAGGTGAAATAAAAGAATGGGTAGAATAGGTATCAAATAAGGTATAGACTTCGTAAGAGTTTATGATTAGCTTACTCATGATAACTTCGTTCGGGTTCCTCGCTTTTTGGGAGGTCACGACAAACGCTCTCCCTTGAACTACCGGCTCTGACTTGTCTGGGACGGCCTTTGGTGTCACCATTCCAGCTAAACTTGACTTCACTACATGACAAAATTGAGCTAGGTGACATTTTCCTCCGTAATTGAAACACGCTTTGGGTTACTGCGTACAGTTTGGACTGATGTGTCCCTCTCCTCCTCATCTGTAGCATACGATCGATGGTCGTTCTCCTTCCTTGAAACGGGTGTCGGTGCTGTTGTCTTTCCATCATTGTTGAACCTTCTCTTTTTGAAATTTCTACTTGACTCATTTCTTCTATTATCTTGGCCAAGATTACCACCGAAGTGGTTACCATTTCTGGCATGATAATTTCCTCCACGTTTGTTGTCACCGCTTTGATGACTGCTACCACTGGTATTATCATTTTGCTGGCTGCTATCTTTTGGTTGGACTAACTCATTATCGCGCTCCAATAACTGAGCCCTATTCATAACATCTGAATACAACCAAAGTTTGTGAGAAATGAGATATTGACGTATTTCGGGTTTTAAATCTCGCAGAAACATTCGTGTCATACGCTCCTCATTATCTATCAAATGGGATACAAACCGGGATAACTCCGCAAATTTAGCCTCATATTGCGATGCGATCATATTGTTTTGTTACATCTTGATAAATTCTACCTCCTTCATGTGACGAATACTCTCAGGAAAGTACTTGTTGAATAATTCTTGGAACTTCTCCCAAGACATCTTCAGTGCGGAAGGTTGAGTATGTTTTACAGATTCTCACTAATAATCCGCCTCTCCTCGCAACATGAAGGTGTAAAAGGGAACCTTTTGCTCCTCGAAACATCCCAAGATATCAAATATTTTGGTGATCTACTTAATCCACATCTCTGCCTTAAGTGGCCTTGGCTTTCCCAAAAACTCCGGTGGTTCCAGCTGCTTGAATTGCTTAGCGGTGACCAACTGTGGGTTGCCATTGTTTCCACCTGTATTTTAAACATGAGTTTCTCTTGTTTAGTGTTGCATGAATTTCAGAAAGCTCCTAAACATCCCGTTGTTCATCATTTGGTCGGTGTTGTTGTTTACATGAGAATTATTTCCTTCCTGATGCACATTATTCTGGTTATTGATCGGCGGTGACTCAACGGTCTCATGTGCTCCATTGCTTATCTCAACATTTTTAGATGCCATTGTTAAACACTGCCATGAAACAAGGGTTAATTGACATGCCACGTATTATCCCTATATTCTGACCGACCAATTAAATAATAAATAAGCTTAGGTAGGTCATACTAGCGAAGGATTTACCCGTCTTTCGCCTCCTAGTTTTAGCCTCAAATCTCAACCAGGGATCACATCCCTAAGCTCTGACACCAACTGTGACGCCCCCAAAATAGGTATACACAACCCATTCTGAGTCGCCAAATACTTGGTATATAATTCAAATATAAACTTAATTTATAAAACTATTAAGTGTCGTGCAAAATACGACAAACATAAGCTAAGAGTTTTAACACGAATATTGTCTCGTAGATAATATCCAAACTCAAATGGAGTCCTCATTACAATTATTATCACACTATTTTATAGAATAGTGAGGACTACTACAACCACCATCTCGAACCGTCACTCCATTCCACGACTAGTCCCGGCTATGTTCTCATTTTCTGAAGAGAATAATGAAAGCAAATGGTGAGTTCAACTAGCCCAATAAAGAACATTATGACTAAGATAATGCAGAATAAATTATCGTTAGCCTTCAACAGTGTAAAACTGATAGAATACAATAGATAACAAGTTTAACTGCAGTGGAACAAACAATCCATTAGAAGAGTCAAGTAGAGTATACTGTCTACTATTTTCTATGATTTAAAAGTTTATCATCAATATTTTATCGCTGTAACACAGCTCAATAAATAATCCACATCATCGAATTATCCATGCACTATGGGCCAAGGATATTCGTTATTATCACCAATGGTCATGATCATGCCAACAACTATCCATCAATGCACTACGAGCCAATGAGGACTTTTACCACATTATTTGGAACATTATAGGTCATGATTATACCGATACATAATTCTTGGTCATAATCATACCAATCAACAGTCCATCTATGCACTACGGGCCTGTAGACACTCAAAATTTTCTGTACTACTATCACTAACATTACAGGAGAGCAGATTCGTCTTTTAAGAGGGAACCCTGAAAGACGATCCATATCCGTACCGGATACTACCGGAAGTTCAGCATCAACCCCAGATCGCAATCTGGGAGTAACAATTCCAATCTCGGAGATAACCCCGAGGCATGCAGATCAATATCGGCACACACACCGGAGAAGACCGATTAATCTCGGAGATAACCCCGAGGTATCCAGTCTCAGTTCTAACCATGGGAATAGCCACCAACCTTGGTGATAACCCCAAGGAATGCAAATGTAACCAGCTTCAATCTCGGTGCTCACAACGAGATACACTGTACCACCCCGGCGATAACATCGGGAAGACAGACACACCTCAAAAATGACAATGAGGACCCTCAATAAATTACAGTAGTCCAATCTTAGTGAAGCTGAGCAACGTCTGCTTTATCAGCCCAATCCGATGATAACACCGGTAAGGGGCAACATCGTCATCTGACCAACACGATGCCACGCCACGTCGTCTCAACGTCTCTACGCAACAGTGTCCCATAAGACTAACCAATCTCGAGTGACTATTGTGCGTGGTAACGGATGAAAGTTGAAGCTTGAAGACCGAAGGGCACCGTCCCATCTTCAATGACTTTGCACAAACTCTAATCCCATGCCATCGTACAACTCTCAACAACGGCGGTCCGAAATACGTCCTGTATACCTCAAATGGATGCCCGGATTGCACTTCTGAAAGTCTGAGTAGACATTACAGTGCCTGAGTGCACTACTTCGAGACGACCCGACCCGAAAAACTCAGGCCAACCCGGGTTGCCCTTGGTCTACCTGCGGCCCAGCCGCAAGTACACCTGCGGCTCCAACGTCTATAAATAGAGGGCTTGGGGTGGCCATTTTGTAAGAGAAAACGGCGAGGAAGCCCTGCCCAATTTGCTCTGTACTCACCCCACACTGAATGTAAACACTTGTGAGCTCACATATAGCTTATTTTATACCTATAAAAGCCAGTGTTTATCCACTTTAAAGATATTGAAGTCTTCTTTGGCAGCCTACTGTAAGCCTTCTTTCACACTTTAAAGTTTTTCTCTTCATCTTTGCACACACCCTTCTACACGTTGAGAGTCGTGTTGCACACTTTTGCCTGGACTTCGGTTCGTGATTTATTTTTAGTTTGTATATATATATATATATATATATATATATATATATATATATATATATGAACTGCGTGTCGAACTCTGTTCGATGAGCCTAGACTTATGTCTGGTGCATTTAATGACTTTCTTATATATATAATTATATATATGAACTGCTATCGAACTCTGTTCGGTGAGCCTAAATTTCACATCCGGTGCGTTTACTGCTTTAATATATTTATATATTTATATATTTATATATATATATATATATATATATATATATATATATATATATATATTTACATTTCATCCCACCTGGAGTTTACTTCGTGGTGGTTGACCGTTTTTACAGCTTTCTGTACATTTCATCCCGCCTGGAGTTTTCTCTGTTGCGATTGATAGCTTTTACAGCTTTATTTATATTTCTGATCCCCCATTGATGTGGTCCGTGGCTGGTGATCATGTATGTATATATATATATTTACGGCTTTTATATATATACCTGCTTAATGCTTTTATATCAATTGTGGCATTATGTGAGCCTAGGAATCATGTGATCATAGATTCAGTCCCCGTGATGGACCTTTTCAGCTGTAAGTAGCTTGTAAATATATCTGTGATGTTTGGATTTCCTCAGATGATTTTCATACCCACGAGGAATTCAGCACCTTTTTGTACATTATTTTCATACGGATGCTTCGTATCTGTCAAATAAAATCAATTCAGCCAAATAAGAAATAAAATGGGAGTGTAAAAGGTCTCAATTACTATTATGCATCAGGGTTTGAAAAACCTCTTTTATAAAACATCACTATCATATCTTGCTTAAAATTAAATTTTTACATAAAATTCAAACCCTGTGTATATAGGTGCGAATGAGGCCTCGCACTACTTCCAAATAACAGCACATTGACCCACACACACACACATTCAGATAACAGTTTCTTGAAAAGAAGCGATCACCGTGGTAACACGGATGTCGGGGGGTGCCAAACACCTTCCCTCCGCATAACCAAGTCTCCGGACCCTAATTAATCTCGGTTTCACCGACCCGCTTAGCAGTGTCACATCACTGGGGCAATGTACAAACTTTTTCTCGGTTGTGTTGGTACAACCATTTAAAAAATCAACTGGCGACTCTTAACAGTCCATCGTCGACATTATACATGTCGGACCTTTTTCACTTGTTTTTTCAAACAAATCTCACCTAAAATGAGAACACCAAAGAACAAGTAATGGAAGGGGACAATTAAAAATCCCGACATCGACAGGGTCCAAGATGACTTTCATCACAATATAAGCATGAGGATGATGACAATGATATAAGAATTCAATTAAGTGAAAGCAAGGATAAATTTTAAAGATTTATAATTCAATTTATCTAGAGTTCAAGAATGTCTAAATTGTCAACATGATAACAACTTTGTTGAGTAAAATTCAAGAAAAATATTCATGTATCAAAAATAATTTGGACAGAAAAGAAATCAATTTTTATCATGAATAGTATCCCGGGTGAATAGTACCCGAGTGAATATCACCCCATGAATAGTACTTCGTAAATAGTACCCCGACATGAAAAAATTAAAATTTAACAAGAATGTTCAGAAAAATATTTCTATGAAAAGATACTTGATGAATTGTAAATTTCAAGAATATTCTACTAATTTTCAAGGAGTATAGAAGCAATACTAAACAAAATGAGTGTAGAATTAGGAATATGAAACGAAATAATATTACTTACATACTACAGAGTATGGAAGAAAATATTATTTCTTACGAATATTGAACAAAAATAATACCCCTTACCTTAAAAGGAGAGTATTTCTGACTGGTATGGCGGGGATATTCTTAAAAAAAAACTTAGATAACTTTCTACCGACGATACTGTGACAATTATTGATACTCTCAATTATTGATTTAATAATATAAAATATTATGCAGAATATACTGTGACAATAATTAATTCAATAATATGAGATACTATGCATCAATTACTGTTGCAATAATTGAACAAAATTGAGTGACTTCTCACGTAAGCATCAATAATCAAAGTTACTTTACAATACCGTGTGCTACTATGCAATCACACGCATTACTGTACTTTTATCACCGGGTATTTCAACAGTTAACGGTAAAAGTTTTGTCGTTATTTTTATAAAAAGTTATTTCTGTCATTTTCTAACTCCGACAGTAATTGCTGTAACATTCCAGAATTTTAATTGTAATATTAAATATTTATTGAATTATATAAATATTTAGTGGATGTGTTTATCGTTGAATAAACAATTGTTTAATTGATTTTATTTTATTTGGTTAATTATTTGTTAAATAAACAATTAATGGATTAAGGAAATGATTATTATATTAATATTTTAATTTAATGGTTAATTATTTGTATTGAGTTATGTGATTAAAGGATTTATTTAATTAATTGTGATTTGAATTAATTAAAAATATGAAAGCTTGATTAAAATAGTGTGACAAATAACTATATTATAAGGAGTTATTAAAATAAATTAAAGTATTTTAATTTAGTTTTTAACAAACAAGGGTTAATATATTAATTCTTTAAAAATTAAAGGGTTTTTGCCAAACAAGCCTTATGGCTTTTGGAATTTCTAATTTTTGGAATTTTAGAAAATAAATAATATAAATAAAACAAATAAACTAATAAATATAATATATTTATAACCTAAGCGTTATAATCGATATTGTGTTTAATATGCGTATTACAATATTGTGTTTAATAGGTGTATTACTATTAGTATTAGTTTTAGTTTACGTTCAATTGAGTCTATACTGAGAAAGAAGAGGTGAGAGCTTGACAGAAAGAGTTGAGAGAATTGAGAGAGAAAGTAAGAAATTTCTAGCAACTTCATAGTTTAGCAAGAATTGTTCGACCATTTGAAGGTATGTTCACAACCTTAGTGTTATGTATATGTGTATTTACATGTATATGTGTTCACGGCAAAAAAATTGTATGTTCTGTAAATTTCATCTCTTCGAATTATTGTTATATAGTTGGTAATTGAGATTATACATGTTTATGATGCTAGAATTATGTTTAAACAACAATTGCATGCTAAATTTGTTTGATAGAAGGAAGAAATAATGTCAGTATATATATGCTTCCATGTGTGGCTATGTAAGTATCAATTTTAGTTGCCAATTTGTATATGAAACTGTAAATTGACGCTTGTATATGATAGTTCATTGAGATACGAACATAACGTAATTTGAATGAGGTGATTTGGTCAACTAATGAATTCATAGTGATGATTTTTAGAATGAATATTAAAAATTTGAGTTTTTGAATGAAAATATAAATTTTGAGAAATTTAAATAGTTTTAGTTGGTGTTAAATTGTTCTAATTGGTTGTAAATATTAACAAATATGTGTATGATAGTTGTATATTTATTTTACGTGTTAATATTATTGTCTATTGGGTGAAATTTGCGTTTGTTGGGCTAAAGTCGACTACTGTTCATTAGCCTTCTCTGCGTCTGTCTGAACACCGGCGCAGCTACGCCGGTGCCAAGGCATAAAACGGCGCAGCTGAGCCGGTCCCAAGCCTTTGTATGGCGAAGCTGCGCCATACCCTGGTTTGAGATTCTGACTTCTGCTAATTCTGCAGATTTGGGAAAGCATCATAACATGCTCTGAAATTGTGTTACCATGTTAAATGTGCAATGTTAAGGTTAACATAACATAGTGAATTGTGGTTAGTAAGTTCAAAGTTGCAAAAATAATTAATAAAGCGAGAACGCGTTATGTGATAACTTAGTTTATACAATGAATGTTAGTTAAGTATTGTGATGATTAACACTTGGGAATTCTGAAATGTAAATGGTAGCTTAAGACTTGTGCTAAAATAATAAGTTTAGCTAGTAATGCGTTTTATATTGAAAAGTGAATATTAGTATGTCTAATAGATGTTGTGGTTTTAATACTGTGTATAGGTGAACGTGAGTTTTAATATTTTAGGTTACGCTAGAGGCAAGTTTTCTAACTCTACACTTTTGTTGAGTTAGTTCTATTATTATATTGTGTAACTTCATGCTTTTGATAGAGTAAGTTTCTTATCTTAACTGTTATTGAATAAATCAATTTTATTGATTTATTCATTCTAACTTGTTTACAGTTAAGCAAGTTTCTTAAGTTCTATTATTGTATAATGAACGTTATCGTCTCTATTATTGAACTGTTTTAATTCTTTGCATGAGTTAATACATTGTTGGGCAAGTTTTTAGTTTCCAGCTTGCTATCAGTTAAATGTACATTCAGGAATTTCATTTCTAATGTTATAAGACTCGAACCTTAGCTTATTTTACTGTTCAAGCAAAGGTTAACCATTTTATTCATTTTATTGAATGCTTATGGTCTATAGTTATTTCAAGCATGAGTTTGATATATAGAATTAGTTCATTTATGATTCTCAAATGTTCTAAGCTATGTTGTTATTAAACGACTATTGTATTATCAATCATTGTTGATTCAACTAGTTCCCTAGTTGATGATCATTAAACTTCAATTACCCTTGAAAGCTTATCCAAACCAAACTTTCTTTCGTGCAGACTTGTACTCTAAATACTGAGATGAATAACCCTATGTTTAGGGGTTTACGCTTAGCGTTGAAATGGTTGTGCACAATACCTTGTACGAAGGATTGATCCCCCTAAGTACGTGGAGTCCTTATAGTCATATGACTGTTAAAGTTAAAGTTGAAAGATTACTTATAAATGTGGACATAGTTCATGGTCATTTGACCCTCAGTAGTATATTTAAGAATGTTAATAGAACATATCATTCAGTTCTATTGAGCCTATGAGTTGGCAAAGGTTGTAATGTTAATAGAGCTTATCATTCAGTTCTATTGAGCCTATTATTTGGTAAATGATGTGAAGATATTTATTCTTATTTCAAGTGAGCTTTGTTTGGTCACTCTTGCATATTTATACATTTATTGCAGTTATGGTTGAGAAGGTAGATAAACCTACAACTAGCAGAGGAAAGGGAAAAATGTACAAGTGATGAAGACTTGTAATTTTACTTCATCGTTATGATGATAGACTTTTAATAATGATGTGATGTAATAATTCAATTTCCGCATTTGAATGTTTGTATTAAAGGTTAGAGAACCCGGGAGATAATGTTTTATTAATGTAATCCTGTATGGGCAGGTTTTATTATTCAATTTATTATGATTGGGTAGTTAGATATGAATGTTTTGATTACGTGAACACCAAATCTTGAGGTAATGAAGTACTGGAATTTGGGGGTGTCACAAGTTGGTATCAAAGCTTTAGGTTATGAACCTTAGGTGGGAAAAAGCCTTAGGAAGTAACCTTTGAAAAGATAGCGGTGATTAACTCTTATCGAGTTTTAAGGAAGAAGTAATAAAACACTTATGTGCTTATGTGTTTATAACTTATGTGCTCGTGAGGGCCGAGTAGTAATGATTAATAATTAAAACTTAAAAATTTTGTTGTCAGGATGACTAATGTTGGAGAATCCAGTCAGGCTAGGGAGGATGGACCTCAGATGCCTATAGAGGAGGAGTCTCGAGACATTCAGGTTATTTGGGAACAACTACTGCCACGGGAGTCAGCCCCGTTGGTCACAGTGGTTGAAGATGAGGATGATGATGTGGAGACAGATGAAGAGGATCCCGTTGAGTTGCCACAGGAGGATGAGGATGACGAGGAGGAGGACGAGGAGACTCCACTAACCTCGATAGCTGCTCGTATGTACGGTGAAGTCTACAACCGAAACATGGAACTTCATGATACAGTCGAGAAATTGCAAGAGATAGTAGCTGAACAACAGACTGCAATGACACAGAAAGACGATGAGATCTAGGATCGTGAGGAACGACTAACAAACGTCGAGGAGAAGCTAGTACAGACTGAAGGAGAAAAAGAACAACTGATCGAAGTGGTCGCTGAACTGAAGAACAAGCTAAGGGAAGAAGCTAGTAAGAGGGCAAGAGCTGAAGATGCCTACGAGGAAGCTTTTCAACGAACCAGAATAGCAGCAAGAGACGCGCAGGCAAAGAGGATGAAGATGGAAGAGATGGATAAAGTATTCAATATCATGATTAATCGAGCTCAAGATCGGGTCATGGGATATCCAATTCAGTTTGAGACGCTGCCATCATACGTATTAGATTGCAGAATAATGTTCCGGATCATGGAGGAGGAACGTAGTAAGGCTAAGCAGTATATTAGTAGAACATCGTAGTTGTTATACGATTAATAAATGTGTAAATCCTTAGTGTTATGAAACCATGGGATATGATGATGATGATTTAGTCCTGAAACTTTTGTAGTTCAGGAAGGTTATGTAAGTAGCAGTGATGCTATTGTGTTATATTTTCAAAGAAGTTTTGAATAAATAAAAGTTGTTATTTTATTCAAAGTGTTACGTGATTATGTGGTTATTTCTTTTGTGGAGGCAAGTTAAGCAGAAATTACTTAAAAGAGTTGAATAATAATCTAATGAGTGTGTTTTTAACAGAAAATGCCTCCCAAACGTCAGCCACCACGACAGAGAACCACCGAAGGAACTAATAATAACGACAATGTTGATGGTAACCTCTTTCAACAATTAGTGACGTTACTGGCAGGAGCATTACAGAATCAACCACAGAACCAAGGAACAACGTTTAAGGAGTTCAAGGCAGTTGGACCACCTGAATTTCGTGGGTCAGTGAGTCCAGTCGAGGCACAGACTTGGATTATGGAGATAGAAAAGGTGTTCGATGTTGCTAGGGTTGGGGATGACCAGAAGACTGCTTTCACAACATTCATGTTGAAAGCAGAAGATAGTTATTGGTGGCAGGCCAATAAAAGTCGAGAAGAACCAGGGGTGATGACCTGGGATAGGTATAAGGAGATATTCTTCGAGGCCTATTTTCCCGAGAGTTCGAAAGGTTAGCTGGAAGTACAATTTTTGGAACTGAAGCAGGGAACGATGACGGTATCCGAGTATGTCGCTAAATTCAACGAGTTGGCGAGGTTTGCGTCTTATCAAGTCAGCACGGACGAACGCAAGGCGAATAGATTTGAACAGGGACTGAAGCCCTGGTTGTATAGTAGGGTTTCCCTATTCCAATTGAAGACTTTTGTAGCAGTGATGGAGAAAGCAATACTCGCTGAAGGTGGGGGTGAGGTAGTGACAAAGTTCAATCAGGAACAGAAGAAGAAGAAGAACAAGGTGGAGATTAAGAGTGGAGGTGGTAGTGGTGGAAATAACAACAACTTGAAGAAGAAGTGGAATGGAAATGTGGGTGCTGGAAACCAACAGGTTAACCAGCAAAACAAGAAGTTTGAAGCATGTGCTACATGCGAGACGTTTCACAAGGGTGCGTGCTTGATGGAGAAACGAGTATACTTCAATTGTGGCCAGGAGGGTCACATCGCCCCAAATCGCACTCAACCTAAGAAGAACATGTGCTTCACGTGCGGATCCAAGGATCACTTTGCTCGTGAATGCCCTAAGAAGAAGGATGGAGTGACAACTAGAAGCAATGGAGGTAACAGTGGAGGTACAACATCAAACAAACCCACAGCTAGAACCTTCAACATGACTGTGCAAGATGCTGTACAATCAAAAGATGTCGTGTCAGGTATTATCCCAATCAATGATATAAATGCAAATGTATTATTTGATTCGGGTGCTACTTTCTCATTTATCTCTGATGATTTTGCTAAGAGGTTAGAATTGCCTAGAGCAGAACTGAATTTCCCTTTGAACATAGAAATTACGAATAAGGAAGTTATCCCGGTTAGATTCATATACAAGAACTGTAAGGTGAACATTAAGGAGAATATCTTGATGGTAGATTTGATTCCGATTAAACTTGGAGAGTTTGATGTTATTTTGGAAATGGATTGGCTGTTCAAATATGGAGCTGTAATTGATTGCTAAAGGAAGTGTGTAAACCTTATGACTCCATCAAAGGTAGTATTATATGGTAGCAAGTCGCCTAGACAAATGAGATGTCTGACGATTAAGCAAGCCAAGAAATTCTTGAGTCAAGGCTGTGTGGGCTATTTAGCTTACATAGTTGATACTCAGAAGAAGGGTGTGAAACTGGAAGAGATACCAGTGGTGAGAGAATTTGAAGATGTTTTTTCGGAGGATTTGCCAGGACTTCCGCCTGACAGAGAAATTGAGTTTGTGATCGACTTAGCACCAGGGACAACACCGATATCTAAGGCCCCGTACAGAATGACTCCAGTAGAAATGAAGGAACTGATGGTGCAGTTGCAAGAGTTGCTAGACAAGAAATATATTCAACCAAGCGTATCACCGTGGGGAGCAACGATGTTATTCGTGAAGAAGAAGGATGGGTCAATGCGTCTTTGCATTGATTATAGTGAATTAAACAAGGTCACTATTAAAAACAAATACCCGTTGCCGAGAATAGATGACTTGTTTGATCAGTTGAAGGGTGCTAAATACTTCTCGAAAATTAATTTGAGAAGTGGGTATCACCAATTGAAAGTAAGGAAAGAGGATATACCTAGAACGGCATTCAGAACTCGGTATGGACATTACGAGTTTCTGGTGATGTGTTTTGGTTTAACTAATGCACCTGTTGCATTCATGGATTTGATGAATAGGGTGTTTAAACCATTCTTAGAAAAGTTTGTAGTGGTATTCATCGACGACATTCTAGTGTATTCCAAAACTCAAGAAGAACATGTGGAACATTTACGTTTGACATTGGAGACACGAAGAAAGGAGAAGTTATACGCAAAATTCTGTAAGTGAGAATTTTGGTTAGATCGTGTGCAATTTCTTGGGCACATGATTGATAAAGATGGGATTTCAGTGGATCCATCAAAAGTGAAAGCTATAATCAATTGGAAACAACCAAGAACATCGTCAGAAGTGAGGAGTTTCTTGGGACTGGCCGGTTATTATAAAAGATTTATTCAAGATTTTTCTAAGATAGCCACTCCGTTAACAAATTTGACAAGGAAAGCGGTAAAATTTGTTTGGACGGAGAAGTGTGAAGAGAGTTTTTAAGATTTGAAGAAGAAGCTAAGTGTGGCACCTATGTTGTCATTACCAGATAGCACAGGAAATTTTGTGGTGTATAGTGATGCCTCACATAAGGGATTGGGTTGTGTTCTTATGCAAAATGGCAAAGTAATTGTGTATGCATCAAGACAACTGAAGAATTATGAGAAAGGTTATTCGACTCATGATTTGGAATTGGCTGCAGTAGTATTTGCTCTCAAGATATAGAGACACTATCTCTATGGAGAGAAATGTGAAATCTACACAGACCATAAAAGTCTGAAGTATATTTTCACACGGTCCTAAGAAGATGGATGGAATTAATAAAGGATTACGATTGTGAGATCTTTTATCACCCGAGCAAGGCGAATGTGGTTGCAGATGCTTTGAGCAGGAAAGGTCGGAAAAAATTGATGCTGATAACCAACCAAGAAGAGCTTATTTCAGAAATGGCAAGCCTAGAGTTGGAAATAAAGTTTCCACAAGAACCCAATGAACGACTATTCTAGATAGAAGTTGGTCCAAAGGAAGCTGGGACGAACATTTACCGTTGATAGAATTTGCCTATAACAACAGTTACCACGCGAGCATCGACATGCCACCTTATGAGGCATTGTACGGCAAAAAGTGCAGAACTCCACTGTGCTGGGATGAAGTCGGTGAACGCCAACTGTTAGGACCAGAACTGGTACAACAAACTGCTGAAGTTGTCAAACTCATCAGGACAAGATTGGTAGCAGCCCAAGAAAGACAGAAAAAGTATGCCGATCAACATAGACAGAATCGCGAATTTGAAGTAGGAAATTTTGTTTTCCTAAAAGTTTCTCCTTGGAAGGGGAAAATTTGTTTTGGCAAGAAAGGAAAGCTCAGCCCAAGATTTATTGGACCTTTTAAGATACTACGAAGAGTGTGGAAAGTGGCTTATGAGGTAGCTCTAACTCCAGGATTGGAAAATATTCATAATATTTTTCATATTTCGGTGTTACGACAGTATAAACCCGATCACAAGCACGTGATCGAGTACGAACCATTGCAATTCGATAAAGATTTGTCCTATGAAGAGATTCTTATCTAGATAGTCGACAGGAAAGAACAAGTGCTCAGAAATAAAGTGATACCTTCTGTGAAGGTGATATGGAGAAATCACAATGTCGAAGAGGCAACGTGGGAACTCGAAGCTAAAATGATGAAGAATTACCCTGAGTTATTTGTTTAGTCTGTGTCTTCGATTCTGGGGACAGAATCTTTGTAAGTAGGGAAGAATGTGACGATTTGATTATTTGAATTGTAATTCTGAGGACAGAATCCTTTTAAGGAGGGAATGATGTAATATTCTAAAATTTTAATTGTAATATTAAATATTTATTGAATTATAAAAATATTTAGTGGATGTGTTTATCGTTAAATAAATAATTGTTTAATTGATTTGATTTTATTTGGTTAATTATTTGTTAAATAAATAATTAATGGATTAAGGAAATGATTATTATATTAATATTTTAATTTAATGGTTAATTATTTGTATTGAGTTATGTGATTAAAGGATTTATTTAATTAATTGTGATTTGAATTAATTAAAAATATGAAAGCTTGATTAAAATAGTGTGACAAATAACTATATTATAAGGAGTTATTAAAATAAATTAAAGTATTTTAATTTAGTTTTTAACAAACAAGGGTTAATATATTAATTCTTTAAAAATTAAAGGGTTTTTGCCAAACAAGCCTTATGGCTTTTGGAATTTCTAATTTTTGGAATTTTAGAAAATAAATAATATAAATAAAACAAATAAAATAATAAATATAATATATTTATAACCTAAGCGTTATAACCGATATTGTGTTTAATATGCGTATTACGATATTGTGTTTAATAGGTGTATTACTATTAGTATTAGTTTTAGTTTACGTTCAATTGAGTCTATACTGAGAGAGAAGAGGTGAGAGCTTGACAGAAAGAGTTGAGAGAATTGAGAGAGAAAGTAAGAAATTTCTAGCAACTTCATAGTTTAGCAAGAATTGTTCGACCATTTGAAGGTATGTTCACAACCTTAGTGTTATGTATATGTGTATTTACATGTATATGTGTTCACGGCAAAAAAATTGCATGTTCTGTAAATTTCATCTCTTTGAATTATTGCTATATAATTGGTAATTGAGATGATACATGTTTATGATGCTAGAATTATGTTTAAACAACAATTGCATTCTAAATTCGTTTGACAGAAGGAAGAAATATTGTCAGTATATATATGCTTCCATGTGTGGCTATGTAAGTATCAATTTTAGTGGTCAATTTGTATATGAAACTGTAAATTGACGCTTGTATATGATAGTTCATTGAGATACGAACATAACGTAATTTGAATGAGGTGATTTGGCCAACTAATGAATTCATAGTGATGATATTTAGAATGAATATTAAAAATTTGAGTTTTTGAATGAAAATATGAATTTTGAGAAATTAAAATAGTTTTAGTTGGTGTTAAATTGTTCTAATTAGTTGTAAATGTTAGCAAACATGTGTATGATAGTTGTCTATTTATTTTACGTGTTAATATTACTGTCCATTGGGTGAAATTTGTGTTTGTTGGGCTAAAGTCGGCTACTGTTCATTAACCTTCTCTGCGTCTGTCTGAACACCGGCGTAGCTGCGTCGGTGCCAAGGCAGAAAACGGCGTAGCTGAGCCGGTCCCAAGCCTTTGTATGGCGAAGCTGCGCCATACCCTGGTTTGAGATTCTGACTTCTGCTAATTCTGCAGATTTAGGAAATCGTCATAACATGGTCTAAAATTGTGTTAGCATGTTAAATGTGTAATGTTAAGGTTAACATAACATAGTGTATTATGGTTAGTATGTATAATAGATGTTGTGGTTTTAATACTGTGTATAGGTGAACGTGAGTTTTAATATTTTAGCTTACGCTCGAGGCAAGTTTTCTAACTCTACATTTTCGTTGAGTTAGTTCTATTATTATATTGTGTAACTTCATGCTTTTGATTGAGCAAGTTTCTTATCTTAACTGTTATTGAATAAATCAATTTTATTGATTTATTCATTCTAACTTGTTTACAGTTAAGCAAGTTTCTTAAGTTCTATTATTGTATAATGAACGTAATTTTGAACTCTCGTCTCTATTATTGAACTGTTTTAATTCTTTGCATCAGTTAATTCATTGTTGGGCAAGTTTTTAGTTTCCAGCTTGCTATCAATTAAATGTACATTCAGGAATTTCATTTCTAATGTTATAAGACTCGAACCTTAGCTTATTTTACTGTTCAAGCAAAGGTTAACCATTTTATTCATTTTATTGAATGCTTATGCTCTATAGTTATTTCAAGCATGAGTTTGATATGTAGAATCAGTTCATTTATAATTCTCAAATGTTCTAAGCTATGTTGTTATTAAACAACTATTGTATTATCAATCATTGTTGATTCAACTAGTTCCCTAGTTGATGATCATTAAACTTCAATTACCCTTGAAAGCTTATCCAAACCAAACTTTCTTTGGTGCGGACTTGTACTCTAAATACTGAGATGAATAACCTTATGTTTAGGGGTTTACACTTATCGTTGAAATGGTTGTGCACAATACCTTGTACGAAGGATTGATCCCCCTAAGTATTTGGAGTCCTTATAATCATATAACTGTTAAAGTTAAAGTTGAAAGATTACTTATAAATGTGGACATGGTTCATGGTCATTTGACCCTCAGTAGTATGTTTAAGAATGTTAATAGAACATATCATTCAGTTCTATTGAGCCTATGAGTTGGCAAAGGTTGTAATGTTAATAGAGCTTATTATTCAGTTCTATTGAGCCTATTATTTGGTAAATGATGTAAAGATATTTATTCTTATTTTAAGTAAGCTTTGTTTGGTCACTCTTGCATATTTATACATTTATTGCAGCTATGGTTGAGAAGGTAGATAAACCTACAACTAACAAAAGAAAGGAAAAAATGTACAAGTGATGAAGACTTGTAATTTTACTTCATCGTTATGATGATAGACTTTTAATAATGATGTGATGTAATAATTCAATTTTCGCATTTGAATGTTTTTATTAAAGGTTAGAGAACCTGGGAGATAATGTTTTATTAATGTAATCCTGTATGGGCAGGTTTTATTATTCAATTTATTATGATTGGGTAGTTAGATATGAATGTTTTGATTATGTGAACACCAAATCTTGAGGTAATGAAGTACCGGGATTTGGGGGTGTCACAATTTTTTTGTGGGGTCCACCAATGATTGTGTCATCGTATGAATATTCCCTGATAAATTGAATATTCCCCAACCAAACGAATATTTTATGACAACTTGCTTACTTTACAAAATTTGTAAATATTACCTACAACTATAATATTATATCAAATCCACACCTTATTATTCAAAATAATATTTAAAGAAAAATTAAATCTTTATTTATAAATGTTAGGGTCTTACATCTTAAGTAGTGAGTCACTAGATTTGGCAAATCTCTTAACTTAAAAGTTAAGTAAAGGGTATTTTAGTAATTTTGCCTCTAAAAGGGTATTTTGGAAATTCCCCATATAATTTTAAGGGTAGTTTAGTTATTTGACATGATTTTCTTTAATATTAACCCTTAGGGTTTGATAATCACCATTTGGGTTTGATAATTAGGGTTTAGGATTCCTAAATAGGAAATTAGGGTTTCTAAAAATATAATTAAGGTTTCTAATCGATCGTTAAGATTTTCTAACTACATATTAGGGTTTCTAATCTAACATTAGCGTTTACTAAGGTTATACTTTATCTGATCAATACTTGATCATTAATCTCATACTGTACAAATACATAATCGTAGATATAATTATAATAATTATATTAACTATCAAATTCGTATCCGTAATTAGGGTTATGGCTTTCATCATCTGTTTAGCATAACTTAATACATATTTCTTAGTAAATCAATAGTTTGACGATCTTGTTATGCTTATAACACAGATACTCAACATAATATTGATAATCATTACTGATATTAAAATAAAAAAATTATTCGTAAAAATAGAATTGTTTAAAATTCAGGGTCCTGACATTCTCCCCTCCTTATAAGGATTCCATCCCCAGAATCACTATTTCCTTATATTCACTTTATGTTTATTACTTCATCTATTCTTACTGATCCCAATTCAGAGCGAAAAATACGAAACCTTTATGGTTTACCATAGACCTTATGATCATACTTACGTTCTAATATCTTTTAAAGTTGTATCATCAATTCCTCTATATAAACATAATACTAATTTATGACTCATATACTAACCTATGACTAGGGTCCGTAAAAGGAAACAACTCACATCGATATCTACCCAATAATACGCATGTAATTATATTACTGGGTGAAATCTTTACCTGTCACCACCTCCTGTACAGTCATTGCGTCTTGAACCGTTATGTTAAAAGTGTGTGCCGTTGGTCTTCCCGGCTGAGCAGGTCCTTTGATCGTCAGTGTTACGCTGCTGGTTCCTTTGTTGATACTTCTTTTATTCACATTCTTCTTTGGGCAATTCTGAATCTGATGATCTAACGATCCACAAAAGAAACAACCTTGTATCTTCTTTGGACTGGGATAAGTGGGAGAAATGTGTCCCTCTTGGCCACAGTTAAAACATACTTCTTTTCCCCTTAAGCAAACTCCCTGGTGGTTTTTCCCACAAACCGCACACAGCTCACCTCTCTTTCTACTCTCTCCTAACTTGTTTCCCGATTGGGTATTATCAATCCACTTTCGCTTATTAGGATTACTCCCTCCACTACTACCTCTTTCATTCGTCTTCTTCTTCTTCTCCTGATGATACTTGGATGCAGTTTCACTTCCTCCTTCCGCAATAATCACTTTTTCCAATAGAGTTGCAAATGTATTAATCTGCAACATGACTACCTTATTAAATATCCATGGCTTCAATCCGTTCTCAAACCTTCGCACTTTTTGTGCCTCCGTATCCACATGATGTGGTGCAAATCTTGCTAATTTGTTGGATTTAGCGGCGTACTCTGAAACCGACATGTTCACTTGCTTCAATTCTAGAAACTTCACTTCCATTCTGGCTTGCATACTTGGCGAGAAATAGTTCTCAAAGAACAACTCCTTAAACCTTGTCCAAGTTACTACTGTTGTCCCAGCTCTAGCCTGATTTGTTTCCCACTAATAATTAGCTTCACCCTTCATCAAATAAGTAGCAAAAGTTATCTTTTGCTCCTCTGCTACTCTTGAAATAATAAAAGCCTTCTCCATCTCCTTTACCCAAGTTTGGGCTTCAATAGGATCAATGGTTCCTTTAAATTCTGGCGGCCCTACCGCTTTAAAATCTTTGAAGTTTGCCAATCTATTAGCTGGCTGATCTCTTGCTACTGGCGCCCTATTTTCCATAGCTTGAGCTAACATGTCTATAAAGTTTTGCATTGGGTCTGCTTGACCTCCTTAAGTATTCACCGATTGTTCCTCCCTTTGGTTTCGATTTTGTCATTTAGGCGGCATTATCTGATTAAATAAAAATTTATATTAATTCCTTATCTCTACACTACATCTTATTATTAGCATGATAAGAATGTAGTACAAAATTTTAAACATAAAGCAATTCAATCTTGCTCGATTTAGCAATTTTAGTTTGCCAATTTAACAATTTCCTATATAGACATCGTTCAAATTTTTTATCTAAGTAATCAAACATATACACATATACTCATATTATTGCATATTTATTCAAATAGCACATAGTACTTTTTATTACAATACACATACTGCTATATTCATTTACTATCCCTTTTTGACAAAAGTCAGGATTAATTACTACTGTAAGACGCCAACTTTTTATGAATAAAGATTTAATTTTCTCTAAATATTATTTTGAATAATAAAGTATAATTTGATATAATGGTATAGTTATGGGTGATATGTGCAAATTTTGCAAGTAAGTAAGTTGTTATAAAATATTCGTTTGATCGAGGAATATTCTTTTGTCGGGGAATATCCGTACGACGCCAAAATCATTAGTAGACCCCACATAACGGCATAATTGTCGGATATAGAAAGCGACAGTGATAACCTTTCTATAAAAATAATGGCAAAACTTTTATCATTAATTGTTGAAATACCTGGTGATAAAAGTACAGTAATACGCGTGGTTGCACAGTAGCACACGGTATTGTACAGTATCTCTGATTATTGATTCTTACGTAAGAAGTCACTCAATTCATTTAATAATTGCCGCAGTAGTTGCTGCATAGTATCTCATATTATTGATTCAATTATTGTCACAGTATCATCTGCATAATATTTTATATTATTAAATTAATAATTGAAACGACTCAGTTATTCATATTATTATTTGCATTATTGAAAATGTCTAGAAAGTTCTGTCGAGGAAAGGGGTTAGGTTACTTAATTACGCACCAATAAAGAAAAATTCTTATCAGAAAGCCCCCTCTTTCTTGTGAACGATCTGGTTGTCAATATTATGAGTTATAATATTAATGATGAATAATTATTGAAAGATCGTGTTGATTGAAGATAAGAATAATAATTGATGAGTGGAAGATGTTTGTTCAATTATCCTTTAAATTGGTGTTTTTCAATTTAGTTTTTTTTAAGATACATAATTCTTCCGTATGGCCCTCAATTACCTTCAAAGGAGGTAATATGTTTTTTTATTGGTAGGTTATGATATTATTGGCCAAACTTACCAAATAATACAGTTACTATTCACTAACTTATGAATGAGGGTGCTCCCTCATTGGTCTATATATCCAATTGGTATACTAATACTCTTTCCTCATTGGCCAACACCTTCAGAAGAGAATACTAATAAGTTGGAAACCGTGAACTTCATCTGAATTTTTTTACTGTGCGTCCGTGATTATTCTAAAATAGTGCCTTGTCATTCTCTGATAAATAGGATGCTTAGTTAAGAAATAAAAATCACACCAGAATCAGAGAATTCTTCCTCTATAATATTGTGTGTATTTCTTTTGTGCATAAGGATACTTTGAGTGTAGCAAATAGTGCAAGTTTTCTTCAAAAATATCTTCGCTATACCAGTTAGAATTACTCTCCTACTAAGGTAAGAGATATTATTTTTGTTTAATATTCGTAAGAAATATTATTTTCTTCAATACTCTATAGTATGTAAGTTATTTCATTTCATATTCCTAAATCTACACTTATTTTGATAAAGATTACTTCTATACTCTTTGAAATTAGTAGAATATCCTTGAATTTTGCGCTTCATCTAGTATCAATTCACTGAAATATTTTTCTGAACTTTCTTGTTAAATTTTAATATTTTCATACTGAGGTACTATTCACTCGGGTACTATTCACGGGATACTATTCATTCATACAGTACTATTCATACAGTACTATTCATTCATATGGTACTATTCATACATACAGTACTATTCACTGGGTACTATTCACGGGGTACTATTCACGACAAAAATTAGTTTCTTTTCTGTCCAAATTATTTTTGATACATGAATATCATTCTTGAATTTTACTTCACAATTAATCATCATGTTGACAATTTGGACATTCTTAAACTCTGGATAAATTGAATTATAAATCTTTAATATTTGTCCTTGATCTCACTTGATTGAATTCTTATATCATTGTCATTATCCTCATGCTTATATTGTGGTGAAAGTCATCTTTGGTCCGTAGTGTATAGATGGACTATTGATTGGTATGATTATGACCAGGAATTATATATTGGTATAATCATGACATATAGTGCATAGATGGACTATCTTTGGCCCGTAGTACATGGATAATTCAATGATGTGGATTATTTATTGAATTGTGTTATAGAGATAAAATATTGATGATAAACTTTTAAATCATAGAAGATAGTAGACATCATGCTCTACTTGACTCTTCTAATGGATTGATTATTCCGCTGTAGTTGTTGATCTAAACTTGTTGTCTATTGTATTCTATCAGTTGTTACACTGTTGAGGACAAATGATAATTTATTCTACATTATCTTATTCATAATATTCGTTACTAAGCTGGTTGAGCTCACCCTTTTCTTTCATTGTTCTCTTCAGGAAATGAGAATATAGCTAGGACTAGTCGGAGAATGGAGTGATGATCCAAGATGGTGGCTATAGTAGTCCTCACTATTCTATAAAATAGTGTCATAATAATTGTAATGAGGACTTATTTTGAGTTTGGATATTGTCTACGAGACAATATTTGTATTAAAACTCACAGCTTACGTTTTGGCGTATTTTACACGACAGTTGATAATTGTATAAATTAAGTTTATATTTGAATTCTGTACCATATTTTTGGCAATTCAGAATGGGTTGTATGGACCTATTTTGGGGGCGTCACAAGTACAAACAAATTTCATGGTCTAGCTACTACATAACATGAAGATATAAGCATCCAAAATGGTTGTCAGGCCTGCTCTGGGTTTTCTGGGTTACCTAGAAACCTAGTCAGTGTTAAGTAGCTACTTTGGAGCTTTAATAACTTGATTTCTGGACATTGTTTGGGTGTTAGAGTGTCACACACTTATAGATAACATGTCAAAGAACAAAAGTACTACACTTAGGTAGCTTAACTACATCACAATCTAAAGATCTGGCTTGGTCAAACCTTGTCAGAAATCATGTTCTTCAGTTTTCTAGAATTTCCTAAAAACCCAAATTGTGCTTGGTCAACCTACTTTGTCTGCTAATAACTTTGATTCTGTTGGTTGTTTATGTGTTCTAATGTTATGGTTCTATAGTCCATAAACCAGGGTATAACAATGATACACATACACAAGCTAAACACATAACATATGCAAGATCTTAGCCCAACAAAAAGCTGTTAGACCATTCTGGAGATTTTCTATGTTACCCAGAAACTCATATCCATGACTGGTCAACCATGTTTGACCATGAATTACTTGGAATCTGGACATGATATGAACATGATTCCACTTCCAGTTTACTCTCCTCGTAGTATACTACAAAAATGAAACACCTATCAAGTCTAACAATTAACAGATTTAGATCTATGGCCTCTGACACATTAGACTGTCAGGCCATATTTTAGGGTTCTTAACAGTTTTTTAAAAACATCATTTTCAAGCACTTAGATGTTATGGATCCATGATATATTATCATAGATCACTAAATAACATCCTATAACACATAAATAAACATAAAACTACAAAAAAAATTAATCATACATAATCTAGGTTGGTTAGGGTTTATACCTCTCTTTGAATATCCTTTGATCATTGCTTTCTAATATGATCTTGAGGTATTATTAACTTATCTAGGGACTGATTTACTAACTGATTACGTGGCTTGAGAGTGAGAAGAGACTTGCTTAAGTGAATAGAACACAAATGAGACTTATCTTGACTTTTCTCTTTCTTTAATCTCTCAATCTTTGATTCAATGTACTTGGATGTTGCTAGGTGGCACTAAATGGCTGATTCATATAGATTTCAAGCACATGGTAATATCTTAAGTAGTGAGTCACTAGATTTGGAAAATATTTTAACTTAAAAGTTAAGTAAAGGGTATTTTAGTAAAGGGTATTACAATAATGTTCCATACAATTCGTACAGTAATAACTAACTTTCCTAACTCTGGCCACTGGCGCAACTGTGCTAGTTTGTACTGCAGGAAAGGCGCATCTGCGTCGTCCCCTGGCAGTGCCAAACTAGTTTAGCTTCAAGCCAGTTTTGACCTCTATCATCATACCAGTTTCACATAGAATGAATTAAATCTCAAATCGATAATACTACTAGTTAAAGATCCTATCCATTTCATGCATGGAGTTATACAATTACATGTAATTAATCTTTCTCTTATCAAACCATTTCTTTCTTAATTCAGTTAGTGATTTTCTCAGTCCTTTATTATGCCACACTAGGCAATTCTTATAAGCTTTACATTAAGCTCTTCACCAATCTCATCACAATGCCTTGCTATCATATAGATCTCAATACTTCACTTAATTGAATCAAGTTTCTATAACTCATGCTACAACAATATTTAGTTATATTCAAATAAATATTCGATTTTCATTAATTTATTCAATAATAATATTCAAAAATTTTCGGGTATTTGATAAGTAGGTTTTATACCTACTTATTGGATATCAATTCATAAGAATTATGCTTATCTTAAGTAGATTTTAGTATATGTTTAGTTTCATTTTACATTTATTTTGCAATATTCGTAATTAGAACTCCTCTGGTTTAGAAATGTAGGAAATGGCATGATTTGACATTAGGAATGTGGTATGAGACAAACTAAGGCTTGGCAAATAGAATGTGTGTTGACAAGGAACTGAGTGTTGGTAAAGGACAAACAACAAGTAACAGCAGCAGATATCAGTATACAGCAGACAGAAGCAGTGCGGTCGCGCTGCTTGACAAAGTATTCTTCGCGTGCCCGCGCTTAAAACAAGAAGGCACATCGCGCGCCCGCGCCCGCGCCCATTTTGTATTGAGATCATGCGCGGCCGCGCGCGTTATCTGATGTTATTTGTTAACTTATGTTTTTGAATTTGAAATTTGATGTGGTCTTATTTGAAACTATTCTGGTTGGTACCAGACGTGGATTATATTGGTTTTATTAATTTTTCATTGGGTAATGAGGGTTAGAAACTTTGAACTAATTCTAGAGAGGATTTGAGCATAAACTTAAGATTTTTTACATCTTCTCTTGAATTCAGTAATTGAAATAATTAGTCATTTCATTTTGCTAGAATTTATTGGAGATTTAAACAGCACTTTGGAATATAATCTGCAATTAGGTTTGATCAATTCTATCTTCTCTTTGAATTGCTTTATTTATTTTCCATGTGTTACTATAATCCCATAATGGCTTTCGGTTCAGAAATGAACTAAATTCCATTATGGGATTCTAACGGATTTTGATATGTAGTCTATAATTAATTGTCTGAATGCTTGATTAATCGTTTATCCTTGGAATTTCTGTTATGATTGATTGGATTGCATGAATGTTTGATCACCATTCATTTTATATGCTTATATGGAATTGAAAAATGACATGTGAGCATGGTTGTAATCATGATAGCATGCGTTTATGAGGCTGAAATGTGTAGCTTTCTATTTCGTGAACCAGATAGAAATATACTGTTTCACCGTGTGTAGTAATATAAGAGCTTGTGCTTCAATTCAATATTGCTGTAATTTCACATAGAAATATAGTGATTTTGGTTTTATTGATGATTACATGATTTCTATTGGATATAGAGGTTATGTAAGCAAGTCATAATACATTGAAAAATGGTTATGTCTAAGTTTGTGCTCTTGGCTAATTTTCCATTATATTTGTATAATCTTGCATGATGGTAATATTTAGATGAAATATGAAATGAAGTTAGAATCCCATTAATTCCAAATTTGATTTCATTAAAATAGAATTGTGTTTTTAATTACTAGTTGGTTTTAGAATTAATTGCAATTGTGAGTTATTCATTTAAGCATATAAAAAAATAGTGATACAATTGGTGTATGATAATTTAGATTTTAAAACTTTTCTCTGTGGATCGATACTTTTCTTACTCTGTACTACTTGTTGACCCATATATACTTGCATGAGTTAGAGTCCTTTTGGTAAGACTAAAAAGGAGGCAACAAGTTTTTGGCGCCGTTGCCGGGGAAATGCATTTAATTTTATTATTATTATCATTAATTTTAAGCAAAATTATATAACTTAGACAATTCTAATCTTGTCTCATTTCAATTTTTGTTTTTGTTTCAGACACTTGTATATAGTATATGCACACTTGATCCTCCAATTCTGAGTTAACACCTTTACAGAACAACATCAACGGCAGGGGTTGGAGGTCAAGAGCACGTAGAAATATACAACCAGAGTTAGAGACCACAATATTTAATATGGCAGCCGCAGAACAAAGAGAAGAGCAAAGGGAGGAGCACAGGGCTTTAGGAGATTATTCGATGCCGAATATTAATGGATTGTAGTCAAGTATTGTCAGACCAGCTATAGCAGCCAACACCTTCGAAATTAAGCTGGACACTATTCAAATGGTGCAAAATTCGGTACAGTTTGGGAGTGCTGCTACAGACGATCCAAATGAGCACCTGTTGAGTTTCATTGAAATATGTGATACCTTCAGATACAACTGTTAGGTTTGTAATATTCATGAACGCAATCAAATTGCACAAAATAAGCAGAAACGTGTAAAAATCAGAGTTTAAAATTTTACAAACCATATACCCGGATCATCCTTTATGCACAATTATTAATTAAACGAAAAGATATGAAGAACAAGAATCATACCCTTGAAGATACGAGCTTCCTCAGGTACAAGTTCACCTCCAATCCTTTTCGCGTTCAACTTGAATCCACCGGGTTTGGTTCCTTCCTTTGATCAACATTAGCCACCCAACTGTTCGGCCTTTAGAGGTGATCCACCAAGAAAGGATAAAGATTCAAGAAGATGGGTGTTTGGCCAAACCCTAATTTTTTTATCTCTCATAGAAATGGGTGTACTCTTCCAACTATTGGAATTACGTATTCTATGAAAACGTTAACAACCACCACACCCATAATAAGACTCCTCTTATTTATAGATGTGGCCAACCCTCCTTAACAATTAAGGAATTGAGTTTTATTTTAATTAATTAAATCCTTTAATTAATTAGGCACCCAATCTTATTAGGAATAATTAATTAAACTCTTTTAATTAATTAGCATCCTAATCTTATTAGGATATATGAGAGTACTTTTATTAATTAATTTTCAAACTCCTTTAGAAATTAAATAATAATAATAGTAATAATAATAATAAGACTCCTCTTATTAATTTATATTTAATATTTTTAAAATATTAAATAATAAATATTAAGCTATTTAATTTATTCTATCACCATAGATTAAATTAAATATACTTAATTTATTATTACAATTATACCATTAACTTCTTAAATAATTATTCTTCCTTTTATGGTGTGACCCTTTAGGTTCTCCATATTAAACCGGTTGTGAATAAATCAATTAGAACAATTCTAATCTTATTTAAATAAATAAATTAAACTATTAATTTATTTAAATAAATAATATTTATTCTACAATAGGGATAAGCCTCCCTAGTGATCAACGACTTTTCAGATAATATAGATTTTAACATTAATCATAAAAGAACCTTTGAGTAAATAGTTACTGTACAATTCAATCCTTCCACCATACAATGTCCCAATTAAATATAAGACATGAAATTACTGTCAAGTCTTATTTTATTTAATTATATGCATTTCGACTCTTAAATGCACAACTCCAAATAATGCAAATTAGAAACTCCTTTCTAATTTCATTCTGCCATGGCCAAGGACTACTGGGTTGTCATTTATCGAATCACATAAGACATTTCTCTTCTTTTACTAGAAGTGGTAGATTCTTTATTGATCATACATTATCTTCATGTATAATTTATTATACACAAGCATACCCTTTGATATACCCTAAGGGTCTTAAGGAATATGTCAAAGTATAACTCATCATACACAAGATACTATAATGATCTCAAGTCTAAGTATCACTTGTACTACTATCACTACATGAATTCCTATTGACAGGCAAGTAAAACTCCATTAGGTATTCCTTAGCGAGCCACGTTCAGTGAACTTATTCTCTAATAAGTACCTACATACTTACTTTAGTGTCTCTACACAAATGATCATGAGATCAATTATCCTCATCCAATGAGCAAGCAACGTATGCACCAATCTATCCGGATTCACTAATCCCTAATTTAGTAATCCAACGATTGGGAACTATTTTAGTTTTAAGCTTTCTAAGAATTTAGATCTTATTAGAATGATCATCATCATTATTTTAAAAGCATTGCTTAAAACTATGGGTTTATCACATATTATAAAACAGCATCATGTAGATAATTAAAAGCCTTTAATGAATTAATTTTTTTTATTAATAAATGAATAAGATTGTTACAAAGTATATGCTTTATCATCAAACATGATTGACTTGCGTGCATACTACTTTCAATCTCCCACTTGCACTAAAGTCAATCACCATGGTATCTCATACCCTTCTTCTCTAAGTGACGATTATCCTGCTGTTGGATAAGCTTTAGTTAATGGATATGTAATGTTATTTTTGAGAGTCCAATATCTCTATAGTAATTTTCCATCTTTCAATGATTCCTATAATCAAATGAAAGTGTCATACCACATGTTTAGATCCAAGACGAGACTTAGGAACTATTCCTAGTTCTGTAATGAACTTTTCATCCAAACATTCAACTTGCAGCTTCATTTATAGCTATATACTTTGTCTTTATCACTAAACCAGCAACTCTTTGCTATTTAAAACCTTTCCAATTCACTGCACAGTTATCTTCTCCAGAATATGATCGATCATCATCAGGTCTCGTATATTTTATTGCATACATGATTGTCACTCATGCGATCTCTCTTCTCAAGAGTCTATGGGGACTATTAAGAGAGATACACTCCATGGGTCATCAACATGAGACATTTCTTGGAGTTTGCCATGCTAAACGACTTTAGCATCAAATGAATATACGTTCCTTGGGTTAAGTCGAGCATCCTCTTTAATCTATCTTTATATATTTGTATCCCCAATTAAGATACTCTTCCCAAATCATTCATGGAGGAATGTTTCGATAAGTTTATCTTTACTGATTGTAGCATTAGTATGTTATTCCTTATCCATAGCATATCAACATATAATATTAAGAATGTCACGGCGCTCCCACTGACCCTTTTTTACACACTAGGTTCATTCTTATTTGTGATAAAATCAAACTCTTTTGATTTATTTCATCAAAACGAATGTTCCATTTTGAGAAGCTTGCTCCAATTCATTTCTCTGAGTTTCTACAACTCTTACCTCATCGTATGTAACTAGATCATCATCTTCTATGATGTGTACCTCATCATCATCTTTTATGATGAATCCATACCTCCCAGGTATCTTCGGTACTATTCCAGATTTATGATTTGGTTGTGGTACAATAGGTTTATCTGCAAGTTCCTCTAATTTGACTTATAGTATTTTGTGGTTCTTGAACTCTTCAATATTCTATTATCCTCCCACTAGCCCCTTCAATGATAAATATTTTTATCTTAGAAGGCAGCGTATTTCACAACAAACACCTTTTTGCTAAGTAGGATTATAGAACATATACCCTAAACTTACTTTAGGATGTCCCACAAATCTGTACTTGTCAAATCTTGTCATAAGCTTATTCTTTGAAACCTTTTCACATAAGCTGGACAACCCTTTATCTTAACATACTTAAGATTAGGAATCCTCCATGTCCATAACTTTTATGGAGTCTTGGGGCTGGATTTTGAGGTTACCTTTTCATAGATATGCAGCCATTTATAGGGCATGACCCCAGAAGGATACTAAAATATCAGTAAAATTATTATGGACCGTACCATTTCCAACAAGGTATGATTTTTTCTTTCAGATACATCAATCAATTATTGCGCATCAGGAGGCGTCCATTATGAGAAAACCATTTGAAATGATCAAGAAACTTATTGCACAAGTATTTATTCCTTGATCTAATCAAAGAATCTCAATACTTTGTCAATTTGTTTCACTTCTGAATTCTTTGAACCTTTCAAATAATTCACACTTGTATTTCAGCAAATACACACATTCAATTCTTTGAATGGTCATCTCCTTTTCTTATACTAATTTGTTCAATATGCAAAATTATTTTCACGTAAGTCAAGTATACAAAATCCATTAAGTAATATTCCAGTTCTATACAAAATATTATTATTATAAATAGAACAAAAATTATTCTTAAATATAATACCAAAGATTTCATTGTCCAACAATAAAATGGAAATAATATTTCTAACAAGAACTAGAATACAATAAGAATTTATTAACGTAATAGATTTGCCCGTAGGCAGTGCTAAACTATAAGTTCTTATGGCTAATGCAGCAATCTTTGCTTCATTTTCCAGACATAAGACTACTTATCCTTTGTTTAGCTTTCTACTTTTACTTATTCCCTTCATAAATCTATATTTAT
Organism: Panax notoginseng; assembly: GCA_016801055.1. NCBI lineage: Eukaryota > Viridiplantae > Streptophyta > Magnoliopsida > Apiales > Araliaceae > Panax > Panax notoginseng. The sequence continues at coordinate 46,036,775 of CM029016.1, read as the reverse complement.
GATAACCAAAGTCGGTATCCAATACCCAAGTAGAACCTTGACTTAAAGAAAAAAAATTATTTTAAATCATGAACAAAATTGAATTTGTAACTAAAGCTTCACCAAGTTTCTTCTGGTTAGCCTCTGCAAAATACTTCTTGTAGTTTCTTTCCAATGTCCAGGCTTATTACAGTGGAAGCAAACTCCTTTGCTATTCGTATTAGTTTTGTTCTTATTATCCTTTGTTTTTGCCTTTCTATATACCTTCTTTGAATCGTTCTTCTCTTCAGAAGATCCTTTAGCCCCTACCAGTAATACATGGTCTTTCTTGGTTGGAAAGTTACTCTCAACATTTTTCAACATGTTAAGCAAATCAGCGAGGCTGATATCTAGCTTGTTCATATGAAAAATTCACAACAATTATGAAAGGGGTCCGGGAGTGAGTGCAAGATCAAATCTTGGCTCAACTCTCCATCCATGAGGAAACCAGTTGTCCTAATTGATCAATCAAATTGATAATGTTAAGGACTTGTGTCTGTACTATAGTGTCGTTGGTCATTCTAAATCGGAAGAGCTCCTTAGATATCTGATATCTATTAGTCCTACTTTCCTCACCATCAACTACTTGATGTGCAGGAGTATAGTACGAGCATCCATAGTTTCATGCTGACGCTGAAGCTCGTTACTCATGGATGCGAGCATGATGCATTGAGCCAACTGTGCATCATCTTGTCACTTTCTAAAAGTAGCAATCTCTTCCTCAGAGGCATTGTCTGCAACCATTGTAGGGATAGGCGTATTAAGGACATAAGATAGCTTTTCAGCCATGAGAACTATTCTCAATTACTTTAACCAATCCGTTTAATTCGGTCCGGTTAAATATCATTTAATATGCTTCGCAGTGATAGTAATTTAGACATTGTAAAATTCTGTAAATGAATTTGTAATTAACAACATTTTAGCATACATTCTTTTATTAATTACCAAAATAATTTAGGTCTTATTTTAAATTGGTATCTCCCACTATTTTCTTTAAACTATATTACCCTCAATATATATAGTTCGATAATATCTAATTAAAGATATACTAGAAAGAATAAGGATCTCATTTTAAATGTATATAGCCTTGTGTGTATACAACAAACTATATATAAATAAATAGGTAGACAACTCTTGTCAATTACATCAACTATGCAACACCTTGTATTTTGCCTCTTAAATCATAAGGGTCAAGTGTGTGCACATCCGAACTAAAATAATTTAAGTTAAGTCAGACCCAACATTTCCATATAAGTGAAGAGAAAACTATAGCCCTTGTGTGTGCACAACAAAACAGTAATGTTCAATTTCTTATAAACATCATATGTAATAAAAACAACATCTTAAATATTTAATACTTGCCTTGTGTGTGCACAACAAACTCATATTAAATATTCAATACTCTATTATTTCTATCATGCTAGAAGGCGACGTTTGATATTCCAAATATCTTTGAACGTTACAACTTAATATAAAATATTTGAGGGGTTTGTTATTAATTTGTCTTATCTTGTTTAGCGCGCGCGCGCGCGCGCGCGCACACACACACACACACACACACACACACACACACACACACACACACACACACACACACACACACACACATATATATATATATATATATATATATATATATATATATATATATAATACGAGTCATATTAATTAACATGTGAAGTATGTTTGCATAATATATAATATATATAGTATAAGCATGCATATATAGAATACTATATTCTACCCGGATTGATTATGAACTTTATTCTAGTTTGGTTCACTAGAGCCACCAAGTGAACCAAAAAGGTCAAACCCTAGGGGTGCAAGAATTAATATTTAAATATAACTATTACATTTAAACCCAGGCTCCATTACAAACGGGTCTTCAAGCGCTCATTGCTCATTGATCTCAAATTCTTCAAAATTAATTCTAACTATTCTTATTACAAAACTATTTTAAAATAAATAGAAACCTTGATCAGCAGTCAAAGAAAAGTAAATAGGAGGGAGATAGAATTTATATTTAAAAAAATTAGAGAAGACGAGGTACGCAGACCCCATTTAATAAAACTCATACATTCATGCATCTAACTGAAATAAAATCCAATCACATTGTTCAATAGTCCATAATCAATCTCATTTATTATTATACACATCACCATATGTATCAATAAATAACATTCATCTCATGAACAATAAACATTCAATATATATATTGATATCATTTAATGAACAAATTTAGTTAGCTTAAAATCTAATTTTGAATCAAAATAAACTCCTTTATTTTAATCCAAATTTAAATCAAAATAAACCTATTTTATTTTAATTTATCAAAATTTGAATAAAATAAACTATTTTATTTTAATCAAAATCTTTAATCAAAATAAACTCCTTTATTTTAATTAATTATGGAATCCAATTCCATGTAAAAAAAAATCCTTTATTAAAGGAAACACGAATTCTCTTTCCTATCCACAAATAAACTCCTTTATTTTGAATAATATGAAATCTAATTTCATATTTAAATAAACTTCTTTATTTAAGGAAACACGGATTCTCTTTCCTATTCACAAAAAAACTCTTTTATTTTGAATAATATGAAATCTTATTTCATATCTAAATAAACTCCTTTATTTAAGAAAACATGGAATCCAATTTCAACTCCAATTAGTTATCATGGAATCCAATTTCAACTCTAATTAGTTAGTATGAAATTTAATTTTAATATTAAAATAAACTCTTTTATTTTAATATTAAAATAAACTTTTATTTTAATTATAAAATAATTTAAAATATTATATATATATATATATATATATATATATAAAATACATATATAATATAATAATAATAACCGTACGATATTCTAAAACGAAATCATGTTCCTGTACCATTCTCACGTAAACTCGTGGAATTGCAAAAGGCAGTAGTATATATCTATACCATGCTTTAGAAATAGAATATATGATTAATAATATATTATATATAGTACATGATCTATATAGTATATATATTATTAACCTGCAATCATTCAGCATATTATATATATACGGCAATCATGGGTCACAGATTATATATATATAAAGCGAAGTACAGATCACATGATTAACACCTTAACATGCCTCCACGAAATTTCCAAAGATTTATCGAAATTTATTTCCAACAGACTTTGCAAATTTATTTCGGCACTTTTTTTTAAGATAAATTTTATACAATAAAATTATGCTCAATTAAATTATTCTAAACACATATAAATATACATATTAAATTTGAATAATTAATAATTCGCATAAAGGTTTGGCTCTGATACCACTGTTAGGTTTGTAATATTTATGAACGCAATCAAATTGCACAAAATAAGCAGAAACGTATAAAAATCAGAGTTTAAAATTTTACAAACTATATACCCGGATCATCCTTTATGCACAATTATTAATTAAACGAAAAGATATGAAGAATAAGAATCATACTCTTGAATATACGAGCTTCCTCAGGTACAAATTTACCTCCAATCCTTTTCGCGTTCAACTTGAATCCACCGGGTTTTGTTCCTTCCTTTGATCAACATTAGCCACCCAAGTGTTTGGCTTCTACTGGTGATCCACCAAGAAAGAATAAAGATTCAAGAAGATGGGTGTTTGGCCAAACCCTAATTTTTCTATCTCTCAGAAAAAGGGTTGTACTCTTCCAACTATTGAAATTACGTATTCTATGAAAACGTTAACAACCACCACACCCATAATAAGACTCATTAGATGTGGGCAACCCTCCTTAACAATTAAGGAATTAGATTTTATTTTAATTAATTAAATCATTTAATTAATTAGGCACCCAATCTTATTAAGAATAATTAATTAAACTCTTTTAATTAATTAGTCTCCTAATCTTATAAGAGTATTTTTATTAATTAATTCTTAAACTCCTTTAGGAATTAAATAATAATAATAGTAATAATAATAATAAGACTCCTCTTATTAATTTATATTTAATATTTTTAAAATATTAAATAATAAATATTAAGCTATTTAATTTATTCTATCACCATAGATTAAATTAAATATATTTAACTTATTATTACAATTATGCTATTAACTTCTTAAATAATTATTCTTCCTTTTATGGTGTGACCCTTTAGGTTCTTCATATTAAACCGGTTGTGAATAAATCAATTAGAACAATTCTAATCTTATTTAAATAAATAAATTAAATTATTAATTTATTTAAATAAATAATATTTATTCTATAATAGGGATAAGCCTCCCTAGCGATCAACGACTTTCTAGATAATATAGATTTCAACATTAATCATAAAGAACCTTTGAGTAAATAGTTACCGTACAATTCAATCCTTCCACCATACAATGTCCCAATTAAATATAAGACATGAAATTACTGTCAAGTCTTATTTTATTTAATTATATGCATTTCGACTCTTAAATGCACAACTCCAAATAATACAAATTAGAAACTCCTTTCTAATTTTATTCTGCCTTGGCCAAAGACTACTGGGTTGTCATTTATCGAATCACATAAGACATTTCTCTTCTTTTACTAGAAGTGGTAGATTCTTTATTGATCATACATTATCTCCATGTATAATTTATTATACTCAAACATACCCTTTGATATATTCTAAGGGTCTTAAGAAATATGTCAAAGTATAACTCATCATACACAAGATACTATGATGATCTCAAGTCCAATGATCACTTGTACTACTATCACTACAGGAATTTCTATTGACAGACAAGTAAAACTCCATTAGGTATTCCTTAGCGAGCCATGTTCAGTGAACTTATTCTCTAATAAGTACCTACATACTTGTTTTAGTGTCTCCACACAAATGATCATAAGATCAATCATCCTCATCTAATGAGCAAGCAACGTATGCACCAATCTATCCGAATTCACTAATCCCTAATTTAGTAATCTAACGATTGGGAACTATTTTAGTTTTAAGCTTTCTAAGAATTTAGATATCATTAGAATGATCATCATCATTATTCTAAAAGCATTGCTTAAAACTATTGGTTTATCACATATTATAAAATAGCATCATGTAGATAATTAAAAGTCTTTAATGAATTAGTATTTTTTTTAATTAATAAATGAATAAGATTGTTACAAAGTATATGCTTTATCATCAAACATGATTGGCTTGTGTGCATACTACTTTCAACAACGGGGTGACAGAGGATGCAATCAGACTTAGACTATTTCCATTTTCACTATGAGATAAAGCTAGATGGTGGCTTCACTCTTTACCTTCGGGATCTATTACCACATGGGAGGACCTAACTCAGAAATTCTTAGCCAAGTTTTTCCCAATGGCTAAGACTGCAAAGATGAGGACAGGGTGAATCATTATATGAAGCCTGGGAGAGATATAAGGAAATGCTAAGGAAGTGTCCACACCATGGCATGCCAGATTGGATGGTTATCAACACATTTTATAATGGATTGTGATGGTAGTCAAAGCCGATTGTAGATGCAGCTGCAGGAGGAGCTCTATGGGCGAAGAGCTATGAAGAGGCCTATAATCTCATTGAGACAATGGCAGCTAATGATTTCCAAAATTCTACAGCCAGGATGCCACAACCCAAAGTTGTAGGTTTGTTAGAGGTGGATGTTATCACTCAATTGTCAGCACAGATGACATCCATGGCAAAGAAGATTGATTCGTTAATAGAGACCAAGGCGAAGACAGTTACATTTGTGTGTGAGATTTGTCACATGCAACCGATCAATGTGCTATTAGTTCGGAGTCTGTACTGTAACACCCCAAATTATTAATAAATGAAATTTAATTTTCTCTATTTATTATTCTGAAATAGTAAAAGTTGATTTGATTAATGTGGTTAGTTATGGGTAAAATGCGTAAATATTTTAGTGGTTATAAAATATTCATTGTTGTCGGGGAATATTTATTTGGTCGTGAAATATTCTTGTTGTCGGGGAATATTCGTATGACGGCGCAGCCTTGTGTGGGCCCCATAACAGAAAACGATTGGATGAAGAAAACGACAAAAATAAGTTGTTTATAAATAACGGCGTAGTTGTTACCGTTAATACTGTTGGAATACCCGGTGGTTAAAACACGGTAATACGCGTAGCACACGGTATTGCACCAATTATTGATTCTTACGTAAGAAGGCACTACTCAATAATTGTTACAGTAATTACTGTTCAATATTATATTTTATTGACTCAATAATTGCTGCGTTGATATTTTATATTACTGTTGTTTCAATAATTGTCCCTATGCAGTATTTTCTATTATCGGAGCAATAATTCATATTATCTGAATAATATTATTAGATAACATTATTGGCAATGTCTAGAAAGTTCTGTCTAAGGAGAGGTTTGGTCATCTAATTGCGCGTCAGTAAGGAGAAATCCTTATTGGAAAGCCCCCTCTTTCCTAGGAACTGCCTGGTTGCCAGTAATGTAGTTCTGTAATATTATTTGTGTATAATTAATTATTGATTTATATGATGAGAAAAATAGTGATTTTATGTGGATATAGATAGAGAAAAATTTTAATGTGACAATTGTTGAAAATTAATATTTTATCTTTTTCTGATAAAATAATTCATTTAAATATATTATTTTAATAATATATTGATGGTGGTATTTTTACAATGAATGTGGGATATATGAGTATATGAGGAGGAAGAGTATTTTTGTGACATTAAATGATTAACACATGTTTTGTGTGTTGGTGGACATAATTCTTGACCGAAAATTTATTATTGACTGTAAAATCGCCCGTTTGTGAATTTTGGTCAATTTCTATTTAGAATTTAGAAAAACTTTCTTCTGCAAAGTTGTAGAGAATTGAATTTCCTATAAAAACACGCGAGATTCGAATTTTCTGATAAAAGGGCTATTTATTATGAATTATTGAAGTTCTGAAGTTCCGAAATAATTGATTTTTGGAAGTTTTATTTATTATTTTGAAGAAAAACATTTTTTGGCATTTAAGTGGGCTAACATGTGATATAAATGGGCTGAGATCAGATGTCTAGAGGTGGGCTAAGGAAAATTTGATAAATATATTATTATTATATTAAATTTTCTGCTTTGGTGTTCTAAGCATTTTCCTATAAATAGGGTGCTTAGGTTAGAATTGAAAATCACATCAGAAACACAAGTTTCTCTCTATTTCTCTCTCTATATCGAGCGTATTCTTGTGAGAATTTGATACTTTGAGTGTTGCTATACGGTGCAAGTTTCCTTCAGCACTATATCTAGTATTCCAGTCAGAAGTACCGTCTTTCCGAGGTAAGGGATGTTATTTCTTCTTAAATGATATTATTTTCTTCAATATCATTATGCCGAAGTATTGATCTGAACTTTTTATCAAATTTGGAACTTTTCATGTCGGAGTTACTATTCATGAGTTACTATTCACGAGTTACTATTCACCGAAAAATGAAATTTCTTTCTTTTCGTCCAAATATCTATTCTGGATACTAGCTTTGATTGTATCCATGTTTTGATCATTCTTGAATTTTACTTCACTATGATAAGGTATTTTTGAACATGGATAAATCGAAATACGAATCCTTAATATTTGTTATTTTGCTTCACTGGATTCGTTTTTTTTAAAATATTTTTCATCATCCTCAGTCTTAAATGATGATATAACTGAATATCTTTGGCCTGTAGTGCAAAGATGAATAATTTCTGATGAATATCTTTGGCCCGTAGTGCAAAGATGAACAGGTGTTGAGGTGAACATGACCAACTGATGAATATCTTTGGCCTATAGTGCAAAGATGACTATTTAATTCAAGATATTTATTGATTGATGTTACAGGGATAAAATGTTGATGATGGGCTTTTAAATTCATAGATAATCGTAGATTTCATTCTCTACGTAACTCTTCTATGAATTATTATTTTCCGCTGCGAATATTGATTTAAAAGTTGTTGTCTATTGTATTCTATTAGATTTTTCCCTGTTGAAGACTAACGATAATTTGTTGTATATTATCTTAGTCATAATATTCTTTACTGGGCTAGTTGAGCTCACCCTTTTCCTTGTTGTTCCATTTTCTTCTCAGGAGGCGAAAATGTAGCGAGTACTAGTCGGGGTGTGGAATGATGGTTCAAGGCAGTTGTTTTAGTAGTCCTCACTATTTTGTAAATAGTGTATCAATAAGTATAATGAGTACTTAATTGAGTATGAATACTGTCTAGATGACAATATTTGTATTTAAACTCACAGTATATGTGTTGTCGTATTTTGCACGACAGTTGTAATAATAAAGTTGTAGTTATTTTCTGTACCATGTATTTGGCGACTCAGAATGGGTTGGATGGATTGGACCTATTTTGGGGGCGTCACAGTTGGTATCAGAGCTTAAGGATATGATCTTTGGCGGAGATCGGGGAATAGAACTAGGAGGGGAGAGACGAATAAATCCTTCGCTAGTGTGTCCTACCTAAGCTTATTTGTTGGTCGGTCATAATATAGGGATATTATGTGATTTGTTAATTTGTTAAATTAACCCTTGTTTTATGGCAGTTTTTGAGAATGTCGACTGAGAATGTTAACAGTGGTGTAAATGAAATCGTGGAGACACCTGTACTCACCAACGAGAAGAACGTGCAACAGGCTGGCAATGTTCCTCCTGTGAACAACACCACTGAGCAGACGATGAACGATGAGATGTTTAGAAGCTTTTTGCGATTCATGCAAAACCAGACGAAGGAGATTCCTGTTCAAAATACAGGAAGAAACAATGGCAACGCACAGCTGGTCACAGCCAAGCAGTTCAAAGAGTTGGGACCACCAGAATTCTGGGGAAAGCCAGATCCGATTAAGGCGGAGACATGGATCAAGCAAATTACCAAGATATTTGATGTCTTGGGATGCACGGAGGAACAGAAGGTTCCATTCGTCACCTTTATGTTCCGTGGCGAGGCAGACTACTGGTGGGAATTTGTGAAGCGTACCCATCCAGCTGCACTCAGCATGTCTTGGGAGATATTTCAGAAGCTATTCAATGACAAGTACTTTCCTGAAAGTATTCGTCATATGAAGGAGGTAGAGTTTATTAGACTGGAGCAGAATAACATGACGGTGTCCCAGTACGAGGCGAAGTTTGTAGAGTTGTCCAGGTTTGCACCTCATTTGGTGGAGAATGAGGAACATATGACGCGGATGTTTCTGAGAGGTTTGAAACCCGGCATACGTCAATATCTCATTTCTCATAAATTTTCTCTCTATTCAGATGTTGTCAACAGGGCTCAATTATTAGAGCGAGATAAGGAGTACGGTCAATCGAGGGACCACAACCAGGATCATATCGGTGACAACAGTCATCAGAACAATGATAACCAGCGGAGAAAGAAAAATACAGACAAGAACGACAACCACTCTGGTGGTAATCGTGGCTATGAAAATAGAAGAAGCGAGTCGGGAGGAGATTTTAAAAAGAGGAGATTCAACAATGATAATACGAAGATGTCAGCACCAGCAGCAACTGGTTCCAAGAGAGGAGAACGACCACCGGTCATATGCTATAAGTGCGAAAAAGAAGGACATATCAGCCCAAACTGTCCACAACAGTTTAAGGTATGCTATAACTGTGGAAAGGAAGGACATATCGCTCGAGATTGCACTGTAGCGAAACCAAGTCTAACGGGGGTGGTGACTCAAAAAGTTGTCCCAGAAAAGTCAAAGTCAACGGTTCCTGGAAGAGCGTTTTTCGTGACTGGTCAGAATGCGAGGAACCCGAACGAAGTTAGCACGGGTTAGTTAATTATAAATTTTTGCGAAGTCTATACCTTATTAGATACCGGTTCTACCCATTCATTTATTTCTCCTGCTTGTGCTCAACGTTTAAACTTGACTCCGGAGAAATTAGACTTTGATTTATCTGTGGAGACTCCGTTAGGGGAAACTTTCATCACATCCACTATTTATAAATCTTGTTTGATCCAAGTTGGTACCATCACATTACCTATTGACCTTATCTCTTTAAAGATACTTGCTTTTGATGTGATTTTAAGAATTGATTGGCTAACTACTCATCATGCCAAAATTAATTATTTTCGTAAGGTTGTTAGTTTTCATATTCCTAAGCTACCTGTTATTCGAATTCAAGCAACCAAACCATTGAAGTCAAACTCTTTCATATCAAGCCGTAAAGTCATTCGTTTATTGAAAAACGGATGTCAAGCTTTCTTAGCCATGTCATGGACTTGAACAAAAATACGTCAGATTTGAATGATATTTCTGTTGTTAGTAAAATTTTTGACGTATTTCCTGAAGAATTTCTTGGCCTACGCATGATATTGAATTTTGTATCATCTTTGAATCTGGTACAAAACTCACTTCTAAAATCTCATATTGAATGGCTCCTATTGAATTTCAGGAGTTAAAAAAACCCAACTGTAGAAGTTTGTACCCGAGCCTTTATCTGGTGACTTCCTTTGTGGAATGCACTGAATCCAGACTCTCCGTAGGGGACGCCATATTCGTGCGGTAGTAAACTGATAGGTGTCATTGTGACGTGCTATCCAAGATTGGGATATGAGTCACAGTTGAGAGCAACTTAAGCCAGTAATCGAAATACATAGCTTTCTAGGCTTAGCTGGTTATTATCGGAGATTTGTAAAAGGATTTTCTCGAATCGCTACTCCATTAACTCAGCTGACTCGAAAAGATACAAACTTCAAATGGACCGAGGAATGCGAGAAGAGCTTCCAAGAATTCAACATGCGACACCGACGTTGGCTCGAGCTGTTGAAAGATTTCGATCACACCATCCAATACTATCCTGAAAAAGCGAACGCGGTAGCTGACGCATTGAGTAGAAGATCATATGCTGGAACAAGTGCGATAATGTCAAGTATACGCGTAGAACCAACTTTAATCGATAAAGTTAAAGTTGCTTAAGCGACAGACCGGGAACTGATGCGTATGAAGAAGAAAGTACAAGAAGGTGCTATTCCGGAAGCAAGAATCGATGAAGAAGGAATACTTCGAGTCCACTCCAGACTTTGTGTTCCTAACGATTCTGATTTGAAGTACAAGATCAAGATGGAGGCACACAATACACCATTTGCAATCTATCCTGGAAGTACTAAAATGTATCGTGATCTTCGATATACATTTTGGTGGAACAATATGAAGAGAGAGATTGCAAAGTTTATCTTGAGGTGTTTAACTTGTCAACGTGTAAAGGCGGAGCATCATGTGCCAAAGGGTCCATTGCAACCACTTGAGATTCCGAAATGGAAGTGGGAACACATTACTATGGATTTTGTTACGGGTCTTCCCACGGTTTCTCAAGGCATAAATGCTATTTAGGTGATTGTTGATAGATTAACCAAGTCTGCTCATTTCTTGCCGATACGGGAGACTTATTCCCTTGAACGTCTTGCTAGTATGTACGTGAATGAGATTGTAAGGTTGCATGGCATGCCAGTATCCATAGTTTCGGATCGTGACCCAAGATTCACTTTAAGATTTTGGGTTAGCTTGCAAAAAGCTATGGGCACGGATTTACGGTTCAGTTCGGCATACCATCCTCAAACGGACGGGCAATCAGAGAGGACTATTCAAACTCTTGAAGATCTATTAAGACTTTGTGTCCTAGATTTCAAAAGAAGTTGGGATAAGTACCTACCATTGGTGAAATTCTCCTACAACAACAGTTATCAGGCAAGTATAGGTGTGGCTCCCTTTGAAGCATTGTATGGATGAAAGTGTCGCTCTCCAGTATGTTGGGATGAGGTGGGAGAAGCAACGTTGTTGGGACCAGAGTTGGTACGAATGACTACAGAGAAGATCCAAACGATTCGACAACGTATACAAACGGCACAGGATCGACAAAAGAGTTATGTGGATCTTCATCGAAAGGACGTGGAATTTAACATTGGGGATCATGTATTATTACGTGTAGCTCCATGGAAAGGAGTTACAAGATTTGAGAAGAGAGGAAAGCTCAATCCACGATTTATTGGTCCATTTCAGATTCTTGACCGAGTAGGAAATGTGGCCTATAGACTTGCGTTACCTCCAAGTATGTCTCGTGTTCATAATATTTTTCATATATCTGTGCTTCGTAAATATGTGAAAGACCCGAACCACGTTATTGAGTTAGAACCGGAGGAGATAGCCGAAGACTTAACGTACGAGGAGGTACCTGCCAAGATCTTGGATAGGAAGGAGCATGTCCTACGCACGAAGGTCATACCACAAGTTAAAGTTTTGCGAAAAAACCATGCTATTGAGGAAATGACCTGGGAGTTGAAAACGAAAATGAAAGCGAGGTATCCTCATCTTTTCGAAACACCAGGTACGTATGTCAATTTCGAGGACGAAATTTCATAAGGAGGGGAGGTTGTAAGACCCTAAATTATTAATAAATGAAATTTAATTTCCTCTATTTATTATTCTGAAATAGTAAGAGTTGATTTGATTAATGTGGTTAGTTATGGGTAAAATGCGCAAATATTTTAGTGGTTATAAAATATTCATTGTTGTCGGGGAATATTTGTTTGGTCGTGGAATATTCTTGTTGTCGGGGAATATTCGTACGACGGCGCAGCCTTGTGTGAGCCCCATAACAGAAAACAATTGGATGAAGAAAATGACAAAAATAAGTTGTTTATAAATAACGGCGTAGTTGTTACCGTTAATACTATTGGAATACCCGGTGGTTAAAACACGGCAATACGCGTAGCACACGGTATTGCACCAATTATTGATTCTTACGTAAGAAGGCACTACTCAATAATTGTTACAGCAATTACTGTTCAATATTATATTTTATTGACTCAATAATTGCTGCGTTGATATTTTATATTACTGTTGTTTCAATAATTGTCACTATGCAGTATTTTTTATTATCGGAGCAATAATTCATATTATCTGAATAATATTATTAGATAACATTATTGGCAATGTCTAGAAAGTTCTGTCTAAGGAGAGGTTTGGTCATCTAATTGCGCGCCAGTAAGGAAAAATCCTTATTGGAAAGCCCCCTCTTTCCTAAGAACTGCCTGGTTGCCAGTACTGTGGTTCTGTAATATTATTTGTGTATAATTAATTATTGATTTATATGATGAGAAAAATAGTGATTTTATGTGGATATAGATAGAGAAAAATTTTAATGTGACAATTGTTGAAAATTAATATTTTATTATTTTCTGATAAAATAATTCATTTAAATATATTATTTTAATAATATATTGATGGTGGTATTTTTACAATGAATGTGGGATATATGAGTATATGAGGAGGAAGAGTATTTTTGTGGCATTAAATGATTAACACATGTTTTGTGTGTTGGTGGACATAATTCTTGACCGAAAATTTATTATTGACTGTAAAATCGCCCGTTTGTGAATTTCGGTCAATTTCTATTTAGAATTTGGAAAAACTTTCTTCTGCAAAGTTGTAGAGAATTGAATTTCCTATAAAAACTCGCGAGATTCGAATTTTTTGATAAAAGGGCTATTTATTATGAATTATTGAAGTTCTGAAGTTCCGAAATAATTGATTTTTGGAAGTTTTATTTATTATTTTGAAGAAAAACATTTTTTGGCATTTAAGTGGGCTAACATGTGATATAAATGGGCTGAGATCAGATGTCTAGAGGTGGGCTAAGGAAAATTTGATAAATATATTATTATTATATTAAATTTTCTGCTTTGGTGTTCTAAGCATTTTCCTATAAATAGGGTGCTTAGGTTAGAATTGAAAATCACACCAGAAACACAAGTTTCTCTCTATTTCTCTCTCTATATCGAGCGTATTCTTGTGAGAATTTGATACTTTGAGTGTTGCTATACGGTGCAAGTTTCCTTCAGCACTATATCTAGTATTCCAGTCAGAAGTACCGTCTTTCTGAGGTAAGGGATGTTATTTCTTCTTAAATGATATTATTTTCTTCAATATCATTATGCCGAAGTATTGATATGAACTTTTTATCAAATTTGAAACTTTTCATGTCGGGGTTACTATTCATGAGTTACTATTCATGAGTTACTATTCACGAGTTACTATTCACGAGTTACTATTCACCGAAAAATGAAATTTCTTTCTTTTCGTCCAAATATCTATTCTGGATACTAGCTTTGATTGTATCCATGTTTTGATCATTCTTGAATTTTACTTCACTATGATAAGGTATTTTTGAACATGGATAAATCGAAATACGAATCCTTAATATTTGTTATTTTGCTTCACTGGATTCGTTTTCTTTAAAATATTTTTCATCATCCTCAGTCTTAAATGATGATATAACTGAATATCTTTGGCCTGTAGTGCAAAGATGAATAATTTCTGATGAATATCTTTGACCCGTAGTGCAAAGATGAACAGGTGTTGAGGTGAACATGACCAACTGATGAATATCTTTGGCCTATAGTGCAAAGATGACTATTTGATTCAAGATATTTATTGATTGATGTTACATGGATAAAATGTTGATGATGAGCTTTTAAATTCATAGATAATCGTAGATTTCATTCTCTACGTAACTCTTCTATGAATTATTATTTTCCACTGCGAATATTGATTTAAAAGTTGTTGTCTATTGTATTCTATTAGATTTTTCCCTGTTGAAGACTAACGATAATTTGTTGTATATTATCTTAATCATAATATTCTTTACTGGGCTAGTTGAGCTCACCCTTTTCCTTGTTGTTCCATTTTCTTCTCAGGAGGCGAAAATGTAGCGAGTACTAGTCGGGGTGTGGAATGATGGTTCAAGGCAGTTGTTTTAGTAGTCCTCACTATTTTGTAAATAGTGTATCAATAAGTATAATGAGTACTTAATTGAGTATGAATACTGTCTAGATGACAATATTTGTATTTAAACTCACAGTATATGTGTTGTCGTATTTTGCACGACAATTGTAATAATAAAGTTGTAGTTATTTTCTGTACCATGTATTTGGCGACTCAGAATGGGTTGGATGGATTGGACCTATTTTGGGGTCGTCTCATGTACAATATGTGAGTAACTATCGGAAGGATCAAGGTTAATTTTAGAACACATACAACTCCAACAACCGCAACCATCCAAATTTCAGTTGGTCGAATAACCAAGGCAATCATCAAAGTCAGTTTCAACCACAAAGCCAATTTCAGTCACAGTCAGCTCAGCAACAGCTTGCACCGAGACCACCTTATCCACCTGGATTTTCTTAACAACAACATCATACACCACCTGCACCTCCGCAAGAAAAGAAGTTAGAGATGGAGGAGATGATGATGAAGAACAGGGCAAATACGGAAGTGATGATTAAAAGCCAAGCAGTGGCTATCAAAAATTTGGAAACTCAAATGGGTCAGATGGCTAGCATGCTTAATAATAGACCACAAGGTTCATTGCCAAGTACAACAGAGGTCAATCCAAGAAGAGAAGGGAAGGAACAATGTCAAGCGATTACACTTAGGTCTGGGAAGCAGGTTGTAGAAAATCATCATGGCGCGCCCGCGCCACTTTTGCAAAGCGAAGACGCGCGGCCGCGAGGTCAAGAAATCTTGTTTGAGGAGAAAATGAATAAGGAAGATTCTGGACAACAGCAAGAACAGAAGAATAAAGAAGGTTCATTTGAGAAGCCCGTGAATAAAATACCAATAGTTCACCCTCCTGTTCCTTAGCCACAGAGATTGCATAAGCAGAGGGAAGACAAGCAGTTTAGTAAGTTCTTGGAGGTATTCAAAAAGCTACAGATTAACATACCTTTCGCAGAGGCATTGGAACAGATGCCTAGTTATGCAAAATTTATGAAGGGTATCTTGTCAATGAAGAAGAGATTAGAAGAATTTAAAACAGTGGCCTTGATGGAGGAATGCAGTGCAGTGCTTCAACGCAAATTACCTCCAAAGCTGAAAGATCTAGGAAGTTTCACAATACCATGCACAATTAGAAAGATGAGCTTCAGTAAATGTTTGTGTGATCTTGGAGCTAGTATCAATTTGATGCCCTTGTCAGTATTTAATCAGTTGGGATTGCCGGCTCCAAGGCCGATACATATTTCATTACAGTTAGCTAATA
The DNA here is from genome assembly GCA_016801055.1 of Panax notoginseng. NCBI lineage: Eukaryota > Viridiplantae > Streptophyta > Magnoliopsida > Apiales > Araliaceae > Panax > Panax notoginseng. The sequence goes on along the minus strand of CM029016.1, from coordinate 46,020,726 downwards.
GGTCGATCACTTATCCACGGGGAATTGTTAAAGATGTTTTGGTAAAAGTGGATAAATTTATCTTTCCAGCTAATTTCATGATACTAGACTATAAAGAAGACATAAGTATACCGATAATCCTTGGAAGACCATTTTTAGCTACAGGAAGAACCTTAATAGACATTCAGAAAGAGGAGCTCACAATGCGAGTTCATGATCAAGAAGTCACTTTCAACGTATTCAAGGCAATGAAATTTTTGACAGATGATGAGAAATGCTTCAGGGTTGATTTGGTGGACAAGGTTTTAAATGATGAAGTAGAGAACATGGTGAATTAAGAACCATTGAGAAGTGCAATTGCTAGAAAATTAGAAATAGATGATGAGGAGATTGAAGAATTTGTGCATTTTCTTGATACAAATCCACAATTCAGAAAATTCAAGACTCCGGTTGAGCCATTAAAGAAAGCTGGAGAGTCATCAGTGAAATTGAAGCCATCTCTTGAGACACCTCCATAACTTGAGTTGAAACCACTTCCAGATCATTTGAGGCATGCATTTTTAAATGAAAATTCAAAATTACCTGTGATAATTTCTTCTACACTAACATCTTTTCAGGAAGAAAAATTGCTAAGAGTACTCAAAGAGTTCAAGTCAGCTATTGGATGGACTATAGCAGATATAAAAGGGATCAGCCCATCTTTCTGTATACACAAGATCCTCCTGGAAGATGATAGCAAGCCTTCAGTGGAACATCAAAGAAAACTTAATCCGATCATGAAGGAAGTGGTAAAGAAGGAATTGTTGAAATGGCAAGATGCAGGCATTATATATCCAATTTCAGATAGTTTATGGGTGAGCCCAGTACAGTGTGTACCGAAGAAAGGTGGTATGACCGTGATTTCCAATGAGAACAATGAGTTAATTCTGATAAGAACAGTGATGGGGTGGAGAGTCTGCATGGATTACCGCATGCTTAATAAAGCTACAAGGAAAGATCACTTTCCACTGCCGTTTATCGATTAAATGTTGGACAGACTAACAGGGCATGAGTTATGTTGTCTTCTATACAGGTATTCAGGTTAGAATCAGATTGTTATAGCTCCAGAGGACCAAGAAAAGATAACCTTTACATGTCCATATGGTACTTTCGCTTTCAGACGGATGTCTTTTGGTCTTTGTAATGCCCCAGCCACGTTTCAGAGGTGTATGATGACTATCTTTTCAGATATGGTGGAGCAAAATGTGGAGGTATTTATAGATGATTTTTCAGTATTTGGGGATTCCTTTGATCTATGTCTGAAAAATTTGGTGATGGTTTTGAGAAGATGTGTTGAGACAAACTTGGTATTAAATTAGGAAAAGTGCCATTTTATGGTACAAGAAGGAATAATTCTGGGACATAAGGTATCGAAGAAGGGACTTGAGGTGGACAGAGCTAAATTAGAAACTATTGAGAATTTGCCGCAACCAACTTCAGTAAAAGGTATTCAAAGTTTTCTAGGACATGCAGTCTTTTACCTCAGGTTCATTAAAGACTTCTCAAAGATAACTAAACCACTTTGCAGTTTATTGGAGAAGGATGCACAGTTCAAGTTTGACGAGGATTGCGTGTTTGCATTTGAGCATTTGAAGAGGAGGTTAACTTCAGCACCGGTAATTACAACACCGGATTGGGACCTACCATTCGAATTAATGTGTGATGCCAGTGATTATGCTGTGGGGGCTATTTTGGGTCAGCGGAAGGAAAAGATTTTTCATGTGATATACTATGCAAGCAAGACCCTTACTGATGCACAGTTGAACTACACTACCACAGAGAAGGAATTACTGGCAGTTGTGTATGCTTTTGACAAGTTTAGAGCGTATCTGATTGGTACAAAGGTGATAGTGTACACGGATCATGCGGCAATTCGACACTTAGTGGCAAAGAAGGATGAAAAGCCTCGTTTAATCAGATGGATACTACTATTGCAAGAATTTGATTTAGAGATTAAGGAAAGGAAGGGAACTAAGAACCAAGTGGCGGACCACTTATCTCGACTGGAGAATCTGGGAATGGAGGTAGATGACAAGATTGTAATTAATGAATACTTTCCAGATGAACAGTTGTTTGTGGTAAAAGGGGAAGTGTTATGGTTTGTAGATTATGCGGACTACTTGGTAAGCAGGATGCTTCCTTCTGACTTAGTTGGATATCAAAAGAAGAAATTTTTGCATGATGTGAAATGGTTTATATGGGATGAACCATATTTGTTCAAGCAATGTGCTAATTAGATGATAAGGAGATGTATCCCATAAGTGAGACTGAGGGGATTTTACAAGATTGTCATGCTTCTTTTTATGGTGGTCACTACAGTGGAGAGTGAACAGTGGCTAGAGTGTTACAAGCAGGATTTTACTGGCCGACAATTTTTAAGGATGCTTACAGTTTCATCCAGAGATGTGACAGATGTCAAATAGTCGGGAACATTTCAAAAAGGAATGAAATGCCATTAAACACGATCCTCGAGGTAGATATTTTTGATGTTTAAGGGATAGACTTCATGGGCCCTTTCGTTTCTTCATGTGGAAATCTGTACATTTTGTTAGCAGTTGATTATGTGTCAAAGTGGGTGGAAGTGGCAGCTCTTCCAACGAATGATACCAAAGTGGTCCTAAGGTTTTTACAGAGGAGTATTTTCACGTGGTTTGGGACTCCAAGGGCTATCATTAGTGATGAATGCAGTCATTTTTATAATTGGCAGTTCATAGCTTTGCTGGCCAAGTATAGGGTGAATCATCGCATTGCTACAACTTATCACCCTCAAACTAATGGCCAAGTAGAGGTTTCGAATTATGAAGTCAAGAGAATTCTGGAAAAAGTTATGAACCCCACAAGAAAGGATTGGTCACTAAAGCTTGATGATACTGTATGGGCATATATAATTGCATACAAAACTCCGTTGGGTATGTCACCTTTTTAGCTGATTTATGGCAAAGTCTGTCACCTTCCTATGGAGCTTGAGCATAAGGCATATTGGGCAATTCGGAAGCTCAATTTTGATTTGAAGGCTGCAGGAGAAAAACACCTACTCCAACTCAATGAGTTGGATGAATTCAGACTACAGACGTATGAAAACTCAAAGCTATACAAGGAAAAGGTGAAGAAATGGCATGATCGCAAGATCATAGAGAGAGTATTTGAGCCGGGACAAAGAGTTTTGCTGTTCAATTCTAGACTTAAACTTTTTCGCGGGAAGCTCAAATCAAGGTAGTCAGGGCCATTCACAGTGAAGACAGTTTTCCCACATGGTGCTGTAGAAGTGTTCGATAAGTTCTCGGACAAGCCGTTTAAAGTGAATGGACAGTAGCTGAAGCATTATTTTGGTGGCGAGGTTGACAGACAAAAAGTAACCTCAATTCTCTCTTCAACACGAAAAGTCAGAGACAGTCAAGCTAATTGACTATAACTTAGCGCTCGATGGGAGGCAACCCATTATATCTATCTTTATCTTTTGTTTATTCTGTTTAGATTGTTTTTGTTAGTTCATTTTCATACTTAGTTGTGTTAATTTGATTAATTTTGCATAAATATCATGAGAGCTGAATTTGCACATGATTATGTTTGAGCATAACATAGAGCGTATGGTGATAAGATAGTCGTTCTTGTTTATTCAGTCATTCATGCTTTGATATTGTTAATTGGTGTTTATACAGGTGTATTGGAATGAAGTCATCACTGTTTTGATGTATTTGGGATGCAGATTGACATTGCAGGGCCGCACGGCTGCACCATGAAAGCCTTGATAAACCGCGCGCCCGCGCTACAAGTTTGTGCAGAAAAAGCAATCCGTCCGCGCCATGTCCCTATTCAGAAACTGCGCGCCCGTGCTCGACACCGGATTTTGAAAAACATTTTGGGTTTTAAAGACGTGTCTTGCCCCATATCTTCCATCATTTGAAATTATAGAGAGCGTATTTCCTTGTTCTCCACAACACGCACTGTGACGACCCCAAAATAGGTATACATCATCCATCTTGAGTCGCCAAATACATGGTACAAAATTCAATTAAAAACTTAATTATACAACAGTCGTGTAAAATACGACAAAACATAATCTAAGAATTTTTAATAAGAATATTATCATCTAGACAATATGCACACTCAATGGAGTCCTCATTATATTTATTGTCACACTATTTTATAGAATAGTGAGGACTACTAAAACAACCATCTGGACCGTCAATCCGTTCCTCGACTCGTCCCAGCTATATTCTCATTTCCTGAAGAGAACAGTGAAAGAAAGGGTGAGCTCAACTAGCCCAGTAAGAAATATTATGACTAAGATAATACAGAATAAATTATCCTTAGCCTTCAACAGTATAACAACTGATAGAATATAATAGACACCAAGTTTTAGATCAACACCTGCAGCGGAATAAACAATCCATTAGAAGGGTCAAATAGAGCATAAAATCTACTATCTTCTATGATTTAAAAAGTTTTTCATTAACTTTATTGCTGAGACTCAGCTTAATAAATAAACCACATCATCGAATCATCCCTGCACTATGGGCCAAGGATATTCATGTAATCATCAATGGTCATGAATATACCGAATAATCCCTGGTCATAATCATACAAACAATTGTCCATCAATGAACTACAGGCCAATGAGGACTTTCACCACATCATTCATCACATTACGGTCATGATTATACCGAATAATCCCTGGTCATAATCATACCAAGTCCATCTATGCACGTAAGCCAAAGATGACTTTAATCACAATATAAGCATTAGGATGATGACAATGACATAATAATTCAATAAAACAAGTTCAAGATAAATTTTAAAGATTTATAATTTAATTTATCCAGAAATCAATAACGTCCAAATTGTCAACATGATACTACTTTGTAGAGTAAAATTCAAGAATAATATTTATGTATCAAAAATAATTAGGACAGAAAAGAAATATATTTTTCGGGTGAATAGTATCCCGTGAATAGTACTTCAGGAATAATACCCCGACACAAAAAGTGTCCCGAATACCCGAGTGAATGATACTAGAGTGAATAGTAATTTGGTGAATAGTAACCCGTGAATAGTAACTCATGAATAGTACTCCAGCACGAAAAGTGCCCCGAATACCCAAGTGAATAATACTAGAGTGAATAGTAATCGAGTGAATAAAAACCCATGAATAGTAACTCGTAATAGAAAAATACCAAAGAAAATGATATTTCATGACGAGTACAAAAGAAATGATATCTCATAAGAGTATAATAGAATATACGAAACTTAAAATAAATTTTCGCCCGCCATGCGGTAATCCACGTAGACAAATTATTTTCACAATTTAATAAGGAATGAATACGAAGGATCATTCACCATGCATGTAGTAATCCACATAGACATGTTATTCTAACAGAATAATAAAGAATGAAATAACAGAAGAATTCACCATGCATGCGATAGACCGCACAGACATGTTATTCCAACAGAATAATAAATAATGGAACCAGGTCATGCGTAATCCACACAGACAGGATATTCTAACAGAATAATAAAGAAGGGAACCAGGTCATGCATAATCCGCACAGACAGGATATTCCAACAGAATAATAAAGAATGGAATAACAACAGAATTCACCAGGCATACGATAGACCGCATAGACAGGTTATTCCAACAGAATAATAATGAATGGAATAACAGAAGAATTTTACCATGTATGCGGTACTTCGCATAGATAGGTTATTCCAACAAAATAATAAAGAATTGAATAACAACCCTTACGAGTATTGAAAGAAAATAACTCTCTTCATGAATACGAAGGAATAATACCTCTTACCTTAGAAAAATTGGCTACTAAAATAGTGAGATAGCAAACTTCTCTTCTGCTTTCTTTCTATAATAATTGCTCTATAGCTTTAGTGAATTGGTGAGAAATGAAGGAAGAATGAGCTTCTATTTATAGAAAAATATAGTTTCGATAATTTTTGGGGCTCGAAATATTACAGTATAATACCTCCCTCTTTTTCTTCATTTTTAATTTAGTCCTGCAAGTATTATCAAACTTGCATCACCTCCCCTAATAGTAAATCATGTGAATCAATAGTAAATCATGTGACTCAATAGTTCTAAACATGTGAAAAAATTAATTACAATATAGTACCTTCAACTATACCTCTATTTTTAATTTAGTCATGCAAGTATTATCAATCTTGCACCAACTCCCCTAAATAGTAAATCATGTGAGTTAATAGTACATACATGTGAAAACATAGTTATAAGCATGTGAATTAATAGCAATTAATTGCTCATTTATTCGGTTAATTATCCGATAACTTCCAGACATCAATTATTATCGAAATAAATGTCGATTTTCACTAACACCAATAATTCCCACACAATAAAACTATCAATTTTATCTTTAATCAACACGAACTTATTCATTAGTAATATTATAATTCACAATATTTAACAACCAGGTCGTTCCCAGGAAAGAGGGGGCTATCCGATAAGAATTTCTCCTTATTGGCGCGCAATTAGGTGACCAAACCTCTCCTTGACAGAACTTCTAGACATTGTCAATATTGCAAATAATAATATGAATAACTTTGTCATCTCAATTATTGATTTAATAATATAACATATTATGCAGATGATACTGTGACAATAATTGAATCAATAATATGAGAGATATGATGCAGCAATTACTGTAGCAATAATTGAGTATAACTGAGTGACTTATCACGTAAGCATCAATAATCAATATCGTGTGCTACTATGTAACCACGCGTATTACTGTACTTTTACTACCGATTATTTTATGATAACTTACTTACTTTAAAAAAAGTTTCACATATCACCCTTAACGTTAACCTTTTATCAATTTAACCATTTACTAAATAGAATAATTTTAAAAAAATTGAATACTTTCATTTCATAAAATTTGGGGTCTCACACGGACGACTCTTCCTTTCCAAACCATTCCAAATTGAATGTGTAACGTCTCATCTCTACTGCGTGTTTATCGTATCAGTTCTCCTACCCACGTTCAACATCAACACTAATAAAACTAGGGCTTCAGTGGGTTTGTGCAATATAAGTTTGGGGGTTCTCTTTTCAGCGACTATTTCACTCACGCTTATATCAAGCAAGTTTCTATTCTTCTTCATTCCGAGCAATGGGTCCTAAGCGTGTACGTTCTGTCACTCCATCATCATCATCTTCCTCTAGTAGTCAAGGCAAGGATATTGTGGATCATATAAAATTTCTCAGTTTGGAGGCACAAATGGAGTACTATAGAATAGTAACAAAGATATTCGTGAAGGAACGAGGCTTCAAGCCTGAGAAGCAGGATGGGCAACTTTGGGATATGATTCGAGAAAGAGGATGGGTAGGACTGACTGCAACCCCTATGCCTGCTCCCATAGGTATTGTTCGAGAATTTTATGCTAATGCCAAAGATACTATAAGTGGGTTATCAATGGTCCGAGGAGTTCAAGTATATTATCGACCCCAATCAATCAGAGCGATTTTCAGAATACTCGACACTCCACCGACTGGGTATGATAATTGGGTCAAGGCTACTTATTTTGAGACTAATTTGGATGAAGTCATCACTGACTTGTGCATTCCAGGAACGCAGTGGACTTGTAAGGCAGGAACGAATTAGCCTCACACTTTCCCAGCCTCATCCCTGAATCGCTATGCAAAAGCTTGGAATTTGTTCATATGTGCGAAGCTTGTACCTTCGACGCATCAGCATGAAATCACAACTGAGAGGGCTATCATTTTGTGGGGAATAGTCACAGGAAAGTACATTTGATGTGGGCCATCTCATTAATTAGAATATGTTACGTTACATGAGGGGGAGCACTACGGGAAGTATCCCATATACGTCTATTATTGCTAGTCTGTGTGCACAACAAGGAGTCCGTTTGGGTGATGAACAGATGTAATGTCCTAGCCAATACATCACTCATGCGACGATTGCCAAATTCGAAGATTGGGTAGGAGGAGCGCCACATCCAAGGGGAAAAGGTTTCATCCTTCAACCCGCATCCTCGGTGCCTCCACCACAGTCTACACAGGAAACGGATGCAGGAACGTCAACTCAAGCAACTCAAGCCACTGCTGTCCATGATGACCGTTGTCTCCGAAGGTTGGAGTGGAAGGTCGATGCTATGTATGATAACTTTGCAGCGTTTGCTATGGGGTTGACGAGGTCGCTAGTAAAGGCGTTTGCACAACAGGGTACTATGCTCGAGTGACCATAATTTGGGACAACCGTGCCATTTCCACCACCGAATTCACCACCCGAAGAGGGTGGTGAAGTTGATCAGTAGGGGAGTTCTTCTAACCCTATACCTTCATTCATTGGGATAATAAATATATTAAGTTTGGGGGTATTGGGTAATAGGTAGTTGCATGTAGTGTTTGCATGTTAGTTTAAATTTTAATTTTGCATGTTTAGTTTGCATGTTTATGTGTTAGTTAGTAATTGCAGAAAATTTTTAAGTTTTTAGTCATGATGATGTGTTAGTATATGTTTAGTTGCATTATATGTTTAGTTGTATGTCTCACATTTCTAGCTATGTAGAATTTATGTCTAGCCAATGATGAATTTGTATCTTAAAGGATTGTTGAGTTTAATGGATAACATAAGCTTAGATATAATATTTTACATGATGTAATCCATGGTGCTATTTAGATGCTTTCGGTTTGCACTGACGTGTTCACAAATGCTTGTAGGCATAACAGTTATGTGTTTTATTGCTTGGTAGGAAATGTGGTTTTAAAAATAGAAGTGTGTGGAAAATGGACTTAGAATATGAAAACATTGATAATCAAACTTTGGGAACACATTGGTATGCTGATTGTTTATATATATATATATATATATATATATATATATATATATATATATATAAAAGCTATCTTGAAACCTTCTTGAGCTGAATTATTGACTCTTTGGAAGGGGGGAGATGGAGCGTAAAACGCACTCGCTGTAAAAAAAATAGCAATAAACACCGTGGGAAAGAGCAAAAATCGCCCTCGTGAGTAGAAATAAAGCAGTTTAAATCCATTGTTGAACCTTAGTTTGTATTGATATGTTAGAGTAGTCTTTGTTGCATTAGTTTACATGAATCTTAATTTAGACTGCAATTTTTTGTTTTGAGCAGTTTAGCATGTGTATTCTTTGCTTTAATCAAGTTTTAGTGAACACAACACACACACACACACAACATCTTTATAGAATGTATGGATTATTTGAGTGTATGATATTATGTCTATAGCTTAGTTTGAATTTTTTTATCCTTGAATCTGGATAATTCGCTGAGGCATATTGGATTGGAATTCTATTTTGGCTGAAAAAAATTATGGGACTCATTTGCATCGTAATATAGTTGCATAGCATGTAGTTGCATTTCATTGTTTAATGTCGTAGGCATTGCTTCAGGGCAAGCAATAGTTCAAATTTGGGGGTAATTGATAAGTAGGTTTTATACCTACTTATTGGATACCAATTCACGAGAATTATGCTCATCTCAAGTAGATTTTAGTATATTTTTAGTTGCATTTTACATTTATTTTGCAATATTCGTAATTAGAACTCCTCTAGTTTGGAAATGTAGGAAATGGCATGATTTTACATTGGCAATATGGTATGAGACTAACTAAGGCTTGACAAATGGAATATGTGTTGACAAGGAACTGAGTGTTGGTGAAGGACAAACAACAAGCAACAGCAGCAGATATCAGTATGCAGCAGACAGAAGCAGCGCTGCCTCGGTGCTTGACAAAGTATTCTTCGTGCACCCGCGCTTAAAACAAGAAGGCACATCGCGCACCCGTGCTGGAGTCGCGCGCCCGCGCCCGTTTTGTATTGCGATCACGCGCGGTCGCACGCGTTATCTGATGTTGTTTGTTAACTTATGTTTTTGAATTTAAAATTTGATGGGGTCTTATCTGAAACTATTCTGGCTGGTACCAGACGTGGATTATATTGGTTTTTATTAGTTTTTCATTGGGTATTGAGGGTTAGAAACTTTGAACTAATTCTAGAGAGGATTTGAGCATAAACTTAAGATTTTCTACATCTTCTCTTGAATTCAGTAATTGAAATAATTAGTCATTTCATTTTGCTGGAATTTATTGGTGATTTAAACAACGCTTTGGAATATAATCTGCAATTGGGTTTGATCAATTCTATCTTCTCTTTGAATTGCTTTATTTATTTTTCATGTGTTACTATAATCCCATAATGGCTTTCGGTTCAAAAATGAACTAAACTCCATTACGAGATTCTAACGGATTTTGATATGTAGTCTATAATTAATTGTCTGAATGCTTGATTGATCGTTTATCCTTGGAATTTCTGTTATGATTGATTGGATTGCATGAATGTTTGATCACCATTCATTTTATATGCTTATATGGAATTGAAAAATGACATGTGAGCATGGATGTAATCATGATAGCATGCATTTATGAGGCTGAAATGTGTAACTTTCTATTTCGTGAACCAGATAGAAATATACTGTTTCACCGTGTGTAGTAATATAAGAGCTTGTGCTTCAATTCAATATTGCTGCAATTTCACATAGAAATATAGTGATTTTGGTTTTATTGATGATTACATGATTTCTATTGGATATAGAGGTTATGTAAGCAAGTCATAATACATTGAAAAATGGTTATGTCTAAGTTTGTGCTCTTGGCTAATTTTCCATGATATTTGTATAATCTTGCATGATGGTAATATTTAGATGAAATATGAAATGAAGTTAGAATCCCATTAATTCCAAATTTGATTTCATTAAAATAGAATTGTGTTTTTAATTACTAGTTGGTTTTAGAATTAATTGCAATTGTGAGTTATTCGTTTAAGCATATAAAAAAATAGTGATACAATTAGTGTATGATAATTTAGATTTTAAAACCTTTCTCTGTGGATCGATACTTTTCTTACTCTGTACTACTTGTTGACCCATGTATACTTGCATGAGTTAGAGTCCTTTTTGTAAGACTAAAAAGGAGGCAACAGTATTACAACTTCTGTAAGAAGCAATGACATATTCTGAAAGAATGCCCTAAATTCAGAGAATGGCTTGGAAAGAAAGGTATATCGTCCTTCAATTATGTAACTTATGAATCCTTTCTAATTGATGTTCCTTCTAATACATGGTGGCTTGACATTGGTGCTATGGTTCACATTACTAATTCATTGCAGGGATTCCTTTCAAAGAAGACACTCCAAAATTGGTTTTGGAGAGTGGTTTCACATTGTATTTATATGATACTCTTTATGTTCCCAGTATGCCGCGAAATTTAATTTCTATATTTAAACTCGACGTTGATGGATTTTCGTTTAAGTTTGGCAATAATAAAATAATTATTTATCATTACTCTGATGTTATTAGTTTTGGCTCTTTAGAGAGAAACCTCTATAAGATAAATTTGGATAATGTTTTTACTGAATCCTTGTTAACAATGAATGTGACAGAAAATACCTCTAAAAGTGGAAATAAGAGAAAACTAAATAATGAGAATTCTTCAAAATTTTTGCATCAACGCTTAGTCCATATTTCAAAAGACAGAATGCAACGTCTTATAAAGGATGGAATTCTTCATTCACTAGATTTTTCTGATCTTAACCATTGTATTGAATGTATAAAAGGAAAATTTGTGAAAGGTAATAAGAAAGGTGCCACTAGAAGTGGTGCACTTCTTGAGGTGATTCATACTGATATATATGGACCATTTTCTCTAGGAATTGGTGGACACAAATCTTTCAATACGTTCATTGATGAATAAAGTAGAGAATGTGAAAATCTTCTGGCTCTTCTTCTGCAGAACTGGAGTCTTTTCCACCTTCCTTATGTCCTGAACTGGAGTTAGACCTGTGTAAACTTCCTTCAACGGACTCATTAGTTTGTTTCTTCATTTGATCATCATTATTCTTATCAAGCCTAGTCTTTGCAGAGTTACTAGCCTTTTCTAGCTCTGCAGTCTTGAGCCTTTTACTGTTAGCCTTTGCTAATATTTTCTTCCTTTTTCCCTTAGCATCTCCTCCCTTAGATTCAGCTAGCCTCATCATCACTAATTTCAATTGTCTTTGGAAACAATTCTCCCCTTTTTGAAACTATTTGAGCAATCAGTCTGTTTCTCTTCCTTCTTCTTAGGGGTTCAGCTTCAGGAGTTTTAGACTCTTCTCCTTCTTCAGAATTTGAACCCTCTGAATCATCAGATAAACTTCTTTGATGTTCAGCAACTGTCGACGTCGGGATTTTTATTTGTCCTTTTTCTGTTCTTGTTCTTTTATGTTCTCATGTTATGTGAGATTTGTTTGAAAAAACAAGTGAAAAAGGCCTGACATGTATATATCGACGATTGGACTATAAGAGTCGCCAGTTGGTTTTTTAACTGGTTGTACCAACACAACTGATAAAAGGTTTGCACATTGACCCAGTGATGTGACAATGCTAAATGGGTCTGTGAAACTGAGATTCATTAGGGTCCGGGGACTTGCTTATACGGAGGGAAGGTGTTAGGCACCCCCCGACATCCATGTTGCCACGGTGATTGCCACTTTTCAAGGAACTATTATATGAATGTGTGTGTGTGTATGGGTCAATGTGCTGTTACTTGAAAGTAGTGCGAGGCCTCGTTCGCACCTATATACATAGGGTTTGAATTTGTATAAAAATTCAATTTTAAACAAGATATAGCAGTGAAGTTTTATAAAAGAGGTTTTTCAAACCCTGATGCTCAATAGTAATTGAGACCTTTTATACTTCCATTTTATTAAATGTTCGGCTTGATTGCTTTTATTTTCGAGATGCGAAGCATCTTCGAAAAAATAATATACAATGCAGTGCTGAACTCCTCGTGGGTATGAAAACCATATGAGGAAATCCAAACACCGTGAATAAATTTACAGGCTGCTTACAGCTGAAAATGTCCGTCACGGGAACCGAATCTAGATTCAGTAAACTGAATATGTGATCACATGATTCCTAGGCTCACATGATAACGTAGTTTGTATGAAAGCTGTAAGCTGTTATATATATATAAGCTGTAAATATAAATATAAAGACATGATTAACCACCATGAAGCACCACCATGGGGGATCGAAACTGTAAATAAAGTTGTAAAAGCGATCAACCGCCACGGAGGAAACTCCAGGCGGGACGAATATATATATATATATATATATATATATATATATATATATATATATATATATATATATATATATATATATGAAAGTGGTAAAACACCGGATGTAAAATCCAGGCTCATCGGACAGAGTCCGAGAACAGTTAATATATATAAGTGTATATATATATATATATATATATATATATATATATATATATATATATATATATATATATATACAAACTGAAATGAAACCACGGATCGAAGTCCAGGCATATACACGCAACACGACTCTCAATGTGAAGAATGGTGTGTGCTAAGATGAAGAGAAAGGCTTTAAAGTGTGTAAGAAGGCTTACAGTGGGCTGCTAAAGAAGACTTTAATAACTTTAAGTGGATGAACACTCGGCTCCCGCTGGTAAAAAGTTGCTATATATGAGCTTATAAGTGTTTAAAATGAGAAAGCACTCAGTTTAGGGTGTGTACAGAGCAAATTGGACAGGGCTTCCTCGCCTTTTTCCCCTTTCAAAATGGCCACCCCAAGCCCTCTATTTATTGAGGGGGAGCCACAAGTGTACCAGCGGCTAGCCGCAGATGTACCTGCGGCTGCCCGAGGTGCCCCGGGCTCCGCGGGTCCCGCTGTCTCGAAGTCCGTGCACGCATGCAACGTGATGTCCGCTCGAACTTTCAAAACTTCAATTCGGGCATCTGACTGAGGTGTATAAGACCTATTTTGGACTGCCGTTGTCGAGAGTTACGCAATGACATTGGATTAGAGGTTATACGAAGTCAGGAAGATGGGACCATGCCCTCCAGTCTTCAAGCTTTAAATTCTATTCGTTATCCTGCACAATAGTCACTCGGGATTTGACTTCCTTGGTTCTTGTGGGACATTGATGTGTAGAAATGTATGTCTGAAGTGTTGAGACAGCGTGATGTGGCGTCAAGGTGGCAAGATGACGACTATGCCCCTCACCGGGGTTATCTCCAGTTTGGGCTGATAAAGAAAACGTTGCTCAGGATTATCTCTGAGATTAGACTGCTGCAAGTATTGAAGGTCCTTAGTGTCATCTCTGAGGTGTGCCTGTCTTCCTGATGTTATCTCTGGGTCTTGTATTGAGTGACTCGGTATGAGTGCCGAGTGTTCTGAAGCTGTTTGCAAGCATTTCTGGGGTTATCTCCAGAACTGCAACTGCATTCCTTGGGGTTATCTCCAAGGTTGGCGCTGCTATTCCAGGTGTCGGGACTGAGACTGAATATCTCAGAGTTATCTCCATGATGAATCGTCCTTCTCCGGTGGAATTTCCAATATTAGAACTGCATGCCTCGGGGTTATCTCCGATGTTGGAACTGATACTCCCAGTGTGTGTTTCGGGGTTGAAACTGAACTTTCGATAGTATCTAGACTGGATATGAGCTGTCTTCCAGGGTTATCTCTGAAAGACGAATATGCCCTCCTGCAATGTTAGTAATAGGTGTACAAAAAATTTTAAGTGTCTACAGATGCCCTTCTTTATTATATTCATGCAATGTAATGGCATGGATAGGATAAAGAATCCTAGACACTTGAAATGCAACAAGATAAATATAATGCTATGTGTAGCAACATGATGCAAATGTATGATGCATATGGATTGTTTTCCCACATGCTGGGGATGATTGTCGACTCCCTGTTGCTTCTACCGGGGATGGCAATAAGTAAACAGCCTGATGAACTGTCATGGATGTGTGATCCACAGCTAACAGGAATCTCTAGGATTGTTGACATTGGGGTTATCACCAAAGTCCTGAATCCTTGATACAGACTTTATTCCGAAGACATGCCTCTCGTGCATAAGAGATCTATGGGGATAAAGCTTTTGTCTGCTTGAGGATGTGTATAACATATTCCATCATCGATCCTCCCCGATGATGTTGGTCTTTCCTGGTTTGTATCGCCAAGACATATCAATGTTCTGTTGGATTTACTACCAACAACATATGTTGTCAGGGCTGCCTGACCTTCATTGACGTGTGAACCAACGGATGACCACACGTTGTAACCCCCGTCGGGGATATACTTGATCTTTTTCTGACGTGTACATTGACAGATGAACTCCCTACTGGGGATAAATGCCAAGGCTGCTTGACCTTTGTTGATGTGTATCAACTGATGCAATCATCGGATATCTTCTGATGCGTCGTTGGGTTTACTTGCCAATGACTGAAATGACTTCAAGGTTTCTTGACCTTTGTTGACATGTGTATCAACAGAAAATATGTGTTGTAACCCCCGCTGGGGATCTATTTTTGGACAGATGACCATGCGTTGTAACCCCTGCCGGGGATCTATTTTTGGACAGATGACCATGCATTGTAACCCCCGCTGGGGATCTATTTTTGGACAGATGATCATGCGTTGTAACCCTCACCGGGGATCTATTTTTGGACAGATGACAATGCGTTGTAACCCCCTCCAGGGATATACTTCGGGAAATGATGACCCAGAACTGACGGCATTGGACCTTTGTGCGGTATTGTCGAATATGATTTGTAACTGCTGAGATCATCAGTATAGTATATCCCGTGTTTGGGTGAATACCAATGAATGATATGAAAGCCACAGTCGGGTCCAGGAAAACCAGGATTTCAGGCTTTTCCGCTCAATCGCATAGCATTTTTATCTCTGATTTGGCCTTTTTAGCTTGTAAGAACTCCTTTGCAACTCGAACTGGACCGAGCCGGAGGGACGAGACCCATGTAAGGGTGATGTAGGTACACCTTGAGCAGCCGCAGGTGGACCTGCGGCCAGCCATAGATGGCTATTAAGGCTGCATGTTTGCCTTTTCAAGTCATTTTCACGTTGCATCGCACAGGAAATTCGAGAGCTCTTCTTCAGATTTGCTGAGTTCGGACGTCTTTCTACAAATTTTGTCACCGTACAAGTGTTCTACACTGTCCTGGTAATGTATGCATGTCTTCTTTTCCAGTTTTTATCCGTTGGAAAATGACTTTCTATATGAAATGAATCTAGACACATAGTAGTGAATATGCATGCTCAAATGACTTGATAAAAAATATTCAACATAGTAAATGTTAGTATTAAACCATGCCGAACATAATGATGTGAAAAAAAATTTAACTTTGAAATAGTTAAATTGGCACCTTTTTCTGCTATTTCTTATCCTATTTGAGGACAAATAAGCAAAAGGTAAAAATGCAAAGTAATCCTGGTAATTAGGCTACCTATATGGATTAATGACTTTGACATTTAGATGCATATAGGATGTTTATGACTGTGGGTAGGTGTGCTACTGAATGGCCACCTAGTCATGCCTATATGCATGTGGATAGTCCTATTTACAGAGGAAACTATAGTAAAAATTTTCTAAAATGTAGGCATTTAGTAGTCATGCATTTTTAACTCTACTGTAGATGTATGTTAAAGTAATGCATTCATGCGTGTAGTCATAAAATGTATTTTTGAAAAGAAAGCTCCAGGTTTCATAATTACCACACCCTTTCTGAGGTGATTTGGAGACTTATTATCCAGATATTATGGATCCGGATCAGCCGAGTAGTTCCCACGGGACCACTTCTAGTGTACGAAGGAGGGCTTCCGAAGTACCTCGACCCCGTTCTGTTAGACAGCCTCGTCGTCTGGTAGAGGCGGTGATACGTCCAGTCCGGGTTGATGTGCCAGACGTCGAGGACAAGGAGGAGGATGTTCCAGTTGCAGAGCCCTCTCCTGCGGCACATGTTCCCCGTAGGGACCTCCCGAGTATTCAGGTGGTAAACCCAAATCTTCTGGGTGGTTTGAGTTGACATCCCTCAATGTACTTGCACGCCAACGAGGTATCAAGTTAGATATTAATTTTTCTTCTTTCCTATTGATGAGGAGTAAAGGATTCTGATGTCGATCTGCATTTTATGTAGGTTCCCGGCTTTACACAGCCTCGAGAGAACTGGTTCAGCATTCACTCCATGTACCAGGCTCTACATCCTAACTATAGAGCGATTGTGCATGACTGGGGATTTAGGGCGTTCTTTTTTATCCTTCCCCGCCGCTGTCCCTGCGGTTACCTCAGGGCATTGTCTGAGCGCTGGTTTCACCAGACTCAGCTACTCTATTTGTTGGGCTGTGAGGTGATGATGACGTCGATGGATTGACGATTTATCACAGGTATGGAGTTTGGAGGGGCACCAGTGCCTTTCACAGCGGATATTACCCCGACTACCGTCAGATCCTTGTTAAAAGTTCCAAACAGGGTGCTCAAGGGCAGGACTGTCCGTCCGAGTCCTTTGAGTGTAGATGCTATAAGTGGGCTGTTGAGTGAGCCCATACCAGCTGATGTTCGAGTCAGGGATCACATTCTTCGGTGATTGTTCCTGATGATCATTAATGGCTATTTCATAGCTGATAACTCTTATACCGTATTGGAGAGTATGATTGGGGTTCCTACACCTTTGCCTATTTCCTCAGTGGGCATGCGGATGAGCTCGCAAGGCTTGACCGAGGCTTGGTTAGGATTATACCCATTTCTGCTGGTGAGTATTTCTCTTGTAATTTATCATGTATAGGTTAAAAGTGTTAACTGACAGCAAATGTTTTGCCTTTATGTTGGCAGTTTTGGGCCTATGAGAGGCTCCCATGCTTACGTCCTGTGAGTGTATTAGGGTTGGATACCTATCCACGAGGACGACGATGGCATCATTCCATACTGGCAGAGGTTCATGTAGCTGAGAGTTTCACTCATTATTGCCTACAGCTAGAGTCATTGACAACTGATGTCATCACATGGATTCCCTATTCTGGGGAGCACATGGCCATTGGATTTGAGGATGGCTACTCGACTAGTGTTGAGTACGTGATTTCCACCCGTAGGGTTCCTCTATTCACAGATGGAGGATGGGAGCTCTATTTAGGAGAGCGTGCTATTAGGAGCACCACAGTAGAGATCCGTATACCGATCTTGCCTCATGCCAGGCATTATTGGCCTGTATCGCAGTCACCCGTCATTGATATCCCATTGTTGGGTGTTGATGGTTTTGCATTGTCAGCGGGTCCCTACACTCAAGATGTATTCCAGCATTGGTGGATCCTTCGTACAATTAGAGCCCAGACCTGTGCCACTCAGTTCATGGGGGATATGGTTCCAAGATCCATGATGATGATGGATTGGCTAGCCTGTGTCTGAGATCTGACTCATGTGACATAGATTGACTGCTTGACCCAGCGATTGGACCGGGCACATTTCTTTATTAGGCATTTAGGCAGAGATTCGACAGAGGCAGATTCGTTTGATCCTTCTAGCGCAGGAGCTGACCCCTCAGATAACACATTTTGCTTTGCCGGCGCAGATCCTCCTTTGTATAGGCCTGACATCCCTGTTGACAGAGATCCAGTGATTCAGGAGGGGTTACATCAGGTGGACAGGATTGATGATGTAGATATTGACACCACTGTCTTCTTCTGATGTGTATTCTCGTTATCTCTTTTAATAGGACTCTTGTTAGATATTGGGTGGCTGTACCCCATTCTTACTATATCTTTTGATAGGCCTATATTAGTAGTAGGGCGTCTGTGCCCCATTTCCTTGTATTTTTAGTTGTACATAGATGATGTATATAGATGATGATGTATTTAGGAATGTATGTACTATCTTCTATTTCTTGCATCATATTGCCATCTATTATTTATTATGCATGTATCATGTTATGCATATGTATGTATGTCTAGAGATATTCTGCATTGACCCCTGGATGATATTATGATATAGCCCACATAGATGTCTTCTTCGACAGTCAGCCGCATAGATCACACCCCACCAGTATTGGTAGCATCCCGCCCGAGATATTGGTATGATAGTATGTCACCCCCAGATAGGGTAACCGTAGATCAGCTGTTGCAGCATACCATGACCCTTTTGATATTTTAGGTTCCCGCAGGATTTGTAGGGGGCATGCTGGAGCACTGGGTACCGGAGAGGCAGGTTTTCTGGCTTGGGACCCAGGAGTTGACTTCGACTTTGGAGGAGTATACACATTTGACGATGCTGCCACTTGATAGAACTTGCATGGATATGGCCATTGGTGACATGAGCCGACAGTTTATGACTCTCACCAGGCTGAGGCGGAGAGTTGTGCATGATGAGATCACATCCGGCCACGTGATATCCCAGCATTTTTTGATTGACAGATTTGGCTATGAGGACAGCTATGTTCGACATTCTGGGGATTTCACCATACCAGAGGACCAGTGGCTTTTGGCCAGGATAGATGTATTGTTGCTGTGTGTATTATCATATGTGTACATGCCACGATACATGGATGAGTTGGACATTGGAGTCATCATGGCAGTGAGAGATCTCAGGGAGGGTCAGACCATTATTCCGATGATTATGGCAGAGACACTAAGGTCGGCCACGTTCTGCAGCACTTACCCTAAAGGGGTATTCACTGGTAGTTCGGTCATGCTATACGTGTGGTTTATGTCATACTTGAGACCGATTGACACATTCAGACGACACGGGTATTGTTTCACCCATGAGATAGCTATGTCGTATTCCTTCCAGCCTACGGAGTGTACAGATCCTACCTATTGGTTTGTTTTCCTAGCTGGGATTGGAGATCCGTTTGCTATCTTGCCGTGTACAGGGCTCAGTTCTCCCTATAGTTTCATTACTCATGCTCCTGGCATGGATTATCTCCCTCTGGTTGGTTTGAAGGGCATGACTACTTACCACCCACTGGCCGTGATGTCACAGTTTGACCAGTTTCAAGATTTCCATCCTTTTGATGGGGCGTTAGGTCAGCGCTTAGCTTCTCGCCACTTGTCAGCAGAGGACCGATCCCGAGTGTATGATTGTTGGGATCAGTGTGAGATAGCTGCTTTTTCTGTTAGCCGTCCGAGTTATTCGTCAGAGTATTTTGTGTGGATGGAGACATAGAATTCGTTGACTGCGATAGTATCCACAGTGCCGAGTAGTGATTCAGATGATGGAGAGCCCATGGAGGACATTGATTCTCACACCGAGGAGGAGCCATTTACTGGGTTGCCAGCGGCTCTCTTAGATTCTCCCAGTACTAGTACGGTTGTGATCCAGCATTCAACACAGTACTTTGAGCAGAGTATTCATTTGATGACCTTTGAGAGAGATCAGACTAGAGCCCTGATGTTGACAGCTCTTGATGGTAGAGATGCAGCTCTGTTAGAGAGAGACGAGGCATTAGCTCGTAGAGATGCTGCTATTGTTGAGCAGGATGAGGCCATAGTAGCCAGAGATGCAGTGATAGTGGAGTGGTATCTGTCCGAGACGTAGCCGTTTCAGATAGTACTTCAGTGAGATCCCTGACCACTGGTATGCTTGTCGAGATGAGTGCATATATAGATGAGCATCGCGTCACCATGCAGATGGCCTCGGACTTATTGACTCATGTGGATATCCTTATACAGGAGACCACAACATTACCTCCTTCTTCTGAGAGGGATGCTATGTTAGATCTGTTAGCCCGCATGCATACCGATCTGTAGATAGCCTTGTATTTTTCTGCACATACTAGCTTAGCCATTTTGTCATGTACAGTTTATATTGTATATCAAACAATATTATATATAGCAAAGAAATATATTTTTGATCACTTCCCTTTTAGATATGCCTAAATACTTACTTGATATTTGCCTGCTTCTTCAGGGCTTGTGATCTTGATGTATTATGAATTCCTCCTTGCTAGATGGACATTGAGTTATCTCTGGATAGTTCAGAACGGATCATTGATCTGTGTGTTCCCTACCATCTTTGGTTTCTTGGGACTGGTTTCTGTATGGAAATGTGGAGAGGAGTGTGGCTTTCCTCTCTTAGATTGACCGCACCACAGATGGTCGCCAGTACTCCTATTTAGGAAGAGCCTAGTTAATTCCATCTCTTATGGATTGGTATTGCTCTTCAAGGTACAACCGCAGCTTAGATGGTCGTCGAGTCTCCCGTTTATATGGGGAGGTCAGGTAATTCCATCCCTTTGGTCTGAAGCCAATGAAATGTAATGCATTGAAGGAAGATCCCAGTACTGTTGACAAGTATTTATGTTTTGGTAGGGGGTGAGACCGAACCATAAATGGCTGCCTACGTACTCCTATTGAAGAGGAGACCAGGTCCGTGTAGTTCAAACCTGGTGTAAGAGGTTCAATGATGTATGTGGCAGAAAGGGTGTAGAAATGTTTTTGATGTTTTTATTTTTGTAATGAGAAGGGTGTAGAAGTATTTTTATTTTTTTTTGTTTTATTGCAACCGGGCCATATAAAATATGGTTGCCTACGAACTCCCGTGTATCAAGGAGATCAGGTCGACGTAGTTTACCCCTAGGACGATTAGTATCCAACAAAAAGTTTGGTCCTATGTGGAGGATAAACTGCGGGGGAGGAAAGTTTTATCCTAAGTTCAAGATATATTGCATGTGTGAAAAGTTTAATCCCATGTTTGGGGACAAACTGCAAGTGTGAAAGGTTCAATCCCTAGTGGGATAACCAAAGTTGAGTAGGGTTAAAAAACTGAGTGGATAGGAAATGATCTGGCGATCTGAAAACCAGGCTGCTGGCTTGAAAAGTGTGTTTCCCTGAGGGGCGTAGTGTGAAAAAAGAGTTGTATGTAATGAAGGGTTAAAGAACCAGAATGACTGGTGATCTGATGATCCAACACCAGGATGTTTGCTTGATGATAACTTCAGATATAGTACCATTTCATGGTGTCCGAGTTAATGAGTTGCAGAAATTCATCGCCGTCCATTTCCTGCAATTTGAGAGCACCTCCTGTCAATACCTCTTTGATAATAAACGGGCCTTCCCAGTTAGGGGCAAATTTTCCCTTAGACTGATCTTGGTTGTCGATGATTTTCTTCAAAACCAAGTCATGTTGTTTAAACTGCCATAGCCAGACTTTTCTGTTGTAGGATCGGGCGATCCTTTGTTGATATAACTGACCATGGAAGATAGCCGCGGTTCACCTTTCATCTATTAGAGACAATTGGTGATACCTGTCTTGTATCCATTAGTCTTCATCTAGCTGAGCGTCTATCAACACTCTGAGGGAATTTATTTCTACTTCTATGGGGAGTACTGCTTCCATCCCATAGGTTAATGCGTAGGGGGTTGCCCCAGTTGAAGTGCGCATTGATGTTATGTAGGCTAACAGAGTAAGAGGCAATAGGTCAGGCCAGCCTTTGTGGTTGGCGGACATCTTTTGCATGATCTTCTTGATGTTTTTGTTAGCCGCTTCAACAGCTCCATTCATCTTTAGATGGTAGATTACGGAGTTAAGACGTTTGATGTGGAATTTACTGCACAACTCCTCCATCATTTTTTTGTTAAGGTTCTTAGCATTGTCTGATATAATTACCTCTGGTTGTCCATATCGACAGATGACATTATTTCTTATGAAAGCAATGATGACTTCTTTATTGACCCTGGGGAATGAGGCTGTTTCTACCCACTTGGTGAAGTAGTTAATCATGGTAAAGATAAACCGATGCCCATTACTAGCTTTGGGCTCGATGGGCCCGATCACGTCCATTCCCCACATTGAGAAGGGCCAAGGCGAACTCATATTGTGGAGCTCCCGTGGAGGGGCGTGGATAGCATTCCCATGAATTTGGCACTGATAACATCTCCTGATGTAGTCATTGTAGTCAGCCTTGAGAGAAAGCCAGTAATGTCCCGTTCTGAGGATCTTCTTTACAAGTAAAGGGCTGCTCATTTATGGGCCACATACTCCACTATGGACCTCATCCATGAGTTTCTGAGCTTGATCCTTGTCCAGGCATCTGAGGAGACCTAATCCTGCATCTCTCTTGTAGAGTGCATCTCCGCTCAGGTAGAATTTCATAACAGGTCGATGAATCCTCCTTTGCTCAGTCAGGCTAGCCTCAGCGGGTGTAGATCCATCTCGCAAGTACTCCTTGATATGTTGATACCAAGGTTGCTGGATGGGAGGTAGCTCATCCGATACTTCTCGAACATAGTTCCCATAGGCTGGTGCATTTTGCAGGGCCAATGTGACGCTTGGCATGTGTTCCTTGTCAGGTATGTGAATCAAGGAGGCCAAAGTTGCTAGCGCGTCTGCGAAGTCATTCCTATTACGAGGAATGTGTAGAAAGGAGATCTCTTCGAACTCTGAAGACATCTGTAAAACTTGTCGATGGTAAGGCATCAAATGTATCTCTTTGGTTTGATAGATTTTTGTGGATTATTTGACTACCAACTTTGAATCCCTAATGACAGTTAACCGCCTGATGCCCATTGAACGGGCAAGGTTTAGCCCCATGATACAGCCTTCATACTCAGCAATGTTGTTGGTGCTGACAAATTGTAATTTGACGGCGACGAGATACTGCTCCCCCGTACCGGATACTAGAACTGCTCCAGCTCCAGAACCTTCCATATTAACAGCTCCATCAAAATACATATTCCATGTTTGGCGTGTATCGTACTGATGGTGTTGCTGAATTGTCATTACCCCTTCATCGGGAAAGTATGTTTCCAAGGGTTTAAAATCCCCTGAAGGTGCGGCGGCCAGTTGATCCGCGATTCCTTGACCTTTAATGGACTTCTGTATCACGTAAACGATGTCAAATTATTGCAGAATCAACTACCATCTGGACAATCGACAATTCAGTATGGGCTTGCTGAACACATACATGAGAGGATCCACGCGGGATATGAGATGGGTTGTGTGCCCATGGAGGTAATGTTGTAACCTCATGGAAGCCCATGCTAAAGCACAACAAGTCTTCTCAATCAGAGTGTACTTGTGTTCACTGCTGTTGAATCTTTTGCTGAGGTTATAAATAGATCGTTCTTGGCCTCTATCGTCTTTCTGACCCAGCATGCAGCCCATGGCATTGTCACTTATGGAAAGGTACATGAATAGGGGAGCATCATCCCTAGGTGGCACCAAAATGGGAGCTTTGACTAGCTATTCTTTGATTGTAAGGAAGGCCTTCTGGCACTCATCATTCCATTTCATGGAGGAGTTCTTCCTTAACAGCTTGAAGATAGGCTCACAGGTTGCTGTGAGTTAAGAGATAAACCTGCTAATGAAGTTGACACTTTCCAAAAATCCCCATATTTCCTTCTCTATCTAAGGAATGGGCATTTCTGTAATGGCCTGAATTTTGGTGGGATCCAACTTAATCCCTTTGTGGCTGACTAGAAATCCTTGCAACTTGCCTGATTTAACGCCAAAGGCGTACTTGGCTGAATTCAACTTCAAGTTGTACTTACGCAACCTATTGAAGAGCTTTCTGAGATGGTCTAAATGGTCTTAATCCCTTCGGGACTTGACAATAATGTCATCCACGTAGATCTCTATCTCTTTGTGTATTAAATCGTGGAACAGAGCCATCATGGCTCGCTGATAGGTGGCTCCGGCGTTGATGAGGCCGAAAGACAATCGTCTATAGAAAAAGGTTCCCCAAGGTGTGATGAAAGCAGTTTTCTCACGATCCTCCTCAGCAACCATGATCTGATGATACCCCGCAAAGCAATCAACGAAGGAGTACATGCCGTATTGAGCAGTATTGTCAATGAGAATGTGGATAAATGGCACGGGAAAGCTATCTTTAAGGCAAACTTTATTCAGATCTCGATAATCCACGCAAACTAGAACCTTTCCTCCAGGCTTAGGCACGGGAACGATGTTGGATATCCATTCAAGATATATGGATACCATGATGATACCAGCTTGAAATTGTTTCACAATTTCTTCTTTCACCTTTAAACTTTACTCAGGTTTCAATCGCCTGAGCTTCTGCTTGACTGGCTTGAATCCCTCTTTAATGGGAAGGCGATGAAGAACAATATCAGTGGACTAACCCACCATATCTTCATGAGACCATGTAAATACATTCTGGAATTGGGTTAATAGTGTAACCATGTCATTCCTCTAGTTTGGGGTAAGGTCTGAACCAATTTGGATTAACTTAGGGCTTTCTAAGGTTCCGAGATTGAAGGAGGTGGTTTGATCAAGGTTGGATTTAGGTTTTTCTTCGACCCATTCTTTGATCTCTGGAGGCACCTCAATGTCCTCTTGTATTTCCATCAAGTCTGAGTCCAACTTTTCATCAAAGTTACAATCCTTGTGGAGAAAAGGCATCTTATCAGCAAGTACAGGCATACCTAAGTTTAGAGTCCTGAAACAAAATATGTTTTCACTTAATATATATGAAACTGTTTAATCATACAAAGTGTTAGCATGTACGGACAAAACAACTGCTAATACTGTGCAGAAAAGTAAGCAGTTATGATATCTACAGGGTAGAAAGAAGTCATGCCCGTTTTACCCTTGTCGACCAATGCAAGGAGTACTGCTCCAATTAGCAAGGGTAAAGTTCTGGTGGACTGCAGTGATGGAGGAGCTGTCATCGTCCTCCTTTTTCGAATGATGACCATTATGTCTGGGCAATCATCGTCTGGGGTGTATCTGTTTGTATGTTCATCATGGACAATGATGCGTATGCCTGACATCATCCGAACGATGTCTTGTTTAACTCTTTGTTCCTCTTCTTCCACCTTGGGATCTGGAACAAAGACTTCTTTATCCTTTACTGGTATCGATTTGGGAAATAACATAGCCATTACGTTGGCTGGAACCTTTACCCGAGATTGTGCGGACTCTGGATTTATAGGTGGAGATAATCGTCGTTTAGCTGAAATTGAAGGAATCTGCTTATGCTTATGTGGATTCTTGCAACTGGAATTGGTAGAATAGCCTAGTCTGGCTGTCCCAGTTTGACTGGACACTTGAATTGGGTGCTTAATACCCTGATGACTTTTACCCAGCCCTTGTCCCGGCTGGTGTCCCAATGACATCATTTCTTGAGTAGCTGCCATCACTTTTGCCGAAATCTTGGGTACGGGAAATGGCATCCCAATGGAATGGTATTGAGTGTTGCTCACTTCCAAGGTATGAAAACTGACTAGCTCAACATCGAAATTGAAACTGATGAGTGGTATGTCACCATGTTTAGGATATTCCGGTTCAGCGTTGACTATGACTAGGCTATTGTTGATAATGTATTTAAGTTGTTGATGAAGAGTGGAAGGGACTGCTCCGGCCATGTGAATCCACGGTCTCCCCAGAAGAAGGTTGTATCATGTATCTATTTTGAGCACATGAAAAGATACACAGAATGTATGGGGACCAATCTCAATTGGCAGCTCAAGCTCTCCGACTGAATTCCGCCTGGCTCCGTTAAAAGCTTTAATAACCGTATGGCTGCTCTGGATTCGGTTGAGATTGACATTCATCTTCACCAATGTAACATAAGGATAGATATTCAGAGACGAACCTCCACCTACCAATACTCTAGCTATCATGTATCCGAAGGATAAAACTGTAATGTGTAACGACTTGCAATGACCGGTCCCTTCGGGCGGTATGTCATCATCAGTGAAAGATATCACATTGTTGTTGAAAATATGATGAATCAGATGCTAAAATTTTTCCACATCCATGACTTTGGCAAGTATGCTTCTTCCAAAACCTTAAGTAAGATTTTCCTGTGATCCTCAGAAGTTAAAACTAAGTCCAGTATTGAAATTTGATGTGGAGCTTCTCTTAAGCTTAAAACCACCTTGGCTTCGTTATGACCCATAGCACGGAGGAATTTTTCAATCTTCTCCATGGGAATTTTCCCCTTTGATTTGATGGTAGGCTTCATCACCCGTTGGGGAAGATACAGTGGATTTTCCTTCGACACTGCAGCAGTTGTATGAGAGGTGGATCCTTCAGCTTCTCCATAATTCCAAGGAACTTTTTGCAAGCTGACAACAGGATATTGTGGTTTGAATGGTAATGCAATTGGCTCTAGCGCAACCACTTTCAAAGGATTGTCAACTCCTTTGAGTTAAAGTGCTTGTATTGTGAATGGTTTGACAGTCTCATCAGCCTCAGTGGATATAACTGCTACCAGTCCTTTCCATTTAGTAGGACAAGTATTTTCACTCTTAAATAGCACAGTATCGTTGTCTGCCAGTTGTAGGACACCGCCATCAATTAGATTCTGAATAAGGTGGTGGAGTGCCCAGCATTCTTCCGTGTTGTGACCGCGAGAATGGGAGTGATACTAAAATACTCCATCAGGATTGAACCGTCCTGAACGGGGATTAATTGGAGGTGAAAGGGATGTGATTCGTCCTTCATTGATTAGCATCTGAAGTATCTCCTCCATAGGTTGGCCCAGGTATGTAAATTCCCCGCTATTGGCAAAATCCCGACGGGCTTTGGCATTGGCTCTCTTCGTCACTTTGACTTCCAGTGTTTCATTTTCTGAAGGAGACGAGGGAGTATTCATAACAAAAGGGAGGAGACTAGCATGCTCCTGGCTGACTAATATGCGTGTGACTTGATGCTGATAGGTCACCAGTTCTGCCAATTGCTCAATTTGCTTATATAGAGTTTTCATCCTTCGTTCCATCATAAATTGGAACTTTTCATAATCCCATTTGTCAACACCATCTTTGATGGTCTGGGATGATTCACAGTTAAAATTGGAACTCTGTTCATTGCTTCAATTAATCATGTTAACCTCTTCTTTATTGAGGAAGAGGGTTGTCTTGTACATGAGGTTGATCTGGCTTGGTGACCACGATCTCACCGTTGTCTATCAAATCTTGGATCTTCTGTTTCAAGGCCCAACAATCTTGAGTATCATGTCCAGGTGCCCCGGCATGATAAGCACATTTTTGAGCAGCATTAAAACCCTTCCCATTAGGGTTGCTTGGTGGAAGAAGATGCGTAATTTTCTTCTAAGTGGTTAAAAGATTGAGAATATTCTCGAGTGAGTCCTTTAGGGGTGTAAACACTCTAGGTCTTTTGGCTTCTCCACCTTTAGGTAATGGAGGGTTTGAAGACTGTGCTTGAAAGGGAGTGTAATTTCTCCTCTGGATAGGCATGTTCTGATTGCCCTTTTGACCTTGTAGTATCAAGGAAACATCATCCTCTTTCTTTTTATGGACCCCCCGGGGGTTGTTTCCATAAGTTCCAGACTGGATGTGCTCAGCAACTGCTTTAAGAGCGGCTAGGTCTTGAATCTTTCCTAACTTCAACCCCATTTCAGCCATCTCTCCATGTTTGATCATTTCAGAAAATGGTTTACCAATGCCAGCTAAAACTCTCTCATAGAAAGGAGCTTCTTGTATGTCGATAAAGGTCATGACCATTTCTGACTTTGTTATAGAAGGAGCAAGGCGCCTCCACCTTTGAGTATACTCTCTGAAAGACTCATTAGACTGTTTCTTGACCTTGGTAATCTGGTGCTGGTCAGGAGCCATCTGAGACTGGAAGCTGTATTGTGTGAGGAAGGTATGAGCTAGTTCTTCCCAACTATGGATCTTTGAATTATCTAATCTGGTATAGCACGAACGGGCTTCTCCAGTCAGACTCTTTTGGAATAGCTGCATTCTGAGCTTCTCGTCCTCTGCATAAGATCCAAGTTCTCCAATGAACACCTTCAAATGTGTGTAAGGATCTCCTAACCCGTCATACTTTTCAAAGTCAGGAGTTTTGAACTTCTCTGGATAATGAACACCAGGGAATATATAAAGGTCAACATATGATACACTCAAATGTGCTCCAATTCCTTTGATAGAATGAAGGGTTTCTTCCATTTAAAGGACCTTTTTCCAGATGTCACCGGTGTCTATATCTCTTTTGAGATGGGTGGTATCATGACTTTTGTTGGTTGTATCCAACTGGAGCTCAGGTACTGTAATGGCTTTATCAAAACCTTGGGTTCCTCCTTGTATAGGGGTTTCATCATGTACGTGTATCTTCGTACCCTGAGTGGATTGATGTAGTTCTTTAAGCAGAACAACCAAATCTATAATTTGTTTACTTAATCCGTCAAATTCTTCGTGAGAAACTGAATTAGACTGGTCAGATGAAGACATGATTGACTGTAGGCTCGTGGCCTTTTTGGACTTTGGCCAGGTAATAGGTCCGATTGCTTCCCTGAAAAAGACTTGCATAGTTTAGTCTTAGGGAATGTATAGATATTTACATTCTATGTGATGTATCCACTTTAGGATTGTTATCCTGCAAAACGGATGTTAGCTGTTTGTAATACAGGATAGCATGTTAATTTAAATATGCCCATGCACATATTTCTTCATATTTCTCATTACATGGAGATGAATATGGAATGAAATTACAAGTAATTGACTTTACGAGTAATTTGAAATGAGAATGCATGAAGAGACTTTTCTCCGCATTTGGTTTATCAGAGGCTGACCTATCTTAGGTTACTCTCACGGCTTTTTGGCATGAAGGTCCCCAAATCATCGCAATTTACTCAACGGGAAGTTAATTCGGTTTTTCAACTGGAGCGAATTTGGGTGGTGCCTTTCTTTAGCCTCGTTGAAATTAGTCTTCCTACGAGTTCAGTAATCAAGCACCGACAGGATAGCCTCCAGGTGGAGGAACCACACAACATACATTCACATACAATATGTCTCACCGTTTATGAAAATGATGACATGTGCGAAGCACTAATATCACAAGTAGATATATTGCAGTGCAATAAAAAAATGCATTCGTACACATTCATCATAAATGTAAATGCAACATCCACACACAAGCATATAACAGTTTTGAAAAGATTATAATAGCGGTTTAAGTCCTCTTACTGGCGCCCCAAGCAGAGTCGCCACCTATCGACGTCGGGATTTTTATTTGTCCCCTTTCTGTTCTTGTTCTTTTGTGTTCTCATGTTATGTGAGATTTGTTTGAAAAAACAAGTGAAAAAGGTCCGACATGTATATGTCGACGATTGGACTATAAGAGTCGCCAGTTGGTTTTTTAACTGGTTGTACCAACATAACCGATAAAAGATTTGCACATTGACCCACTGATGTGACACTACTAAATGGGTCTGTGACATCCGTGTTGCCACGGTGAGCGCCACTTTTCAAGAAACTGTTATATGAATGTGTGTGTGTGTGGGTCAATGTGTTGTTACTTGGAAGTAGTACGAGGCCTCGTTTGCACCTATATACACAGGGCTTGAATTTGTATAAAAATTCAATTTTAAACAAGATATAGCAGTGTAGTTTTATAAAAGAGGTGTTTCAAACCCTAATGCTCAATAGTAATTGAGACCTTTTACACTTCCATTTTATTAAATGTTCGACTTGATTGCTTTTATTTTCGAGATGCGAAGCATCTTCGAGAAAATAATATACAAAGCAGTGTCGAACTCCTCGTGGGTATGAAAACCATCTGAGGAAATTCAAATACCGTGAATAAATTTACAGGCTGCTTACAGCTAAAAATGTCTATCACGGGAACCGAATCTAGATTCAGTAAATTGAATCTGTGATCACATAATTCCTAGGCTCACATGATAACGCAGTTTGTATGGAAGCTGTAAGTAGTTATATATATAAAAGTTGTAAATATATATATACAGACACGATCAACTACCACAAAGCACCTCCATGGGGGATCGAAAATGTAAATAAAGCTGTAAAAGTGATCAACCGCCATGGAGGAAACTCCAGGCGGGATGAAAAATGTAAATATATATATATATATATGAAAGCGGTAAACGCACCGGATGTAAAATCTAGGCTCATCGGACAGAGTTCGAAAACAGTTAATATATAAGTATATATATATACTAAAGCAGTAAAAGCACCGGATGTAAAATCCAGGCTCATCGAACATAGTTCGACACACAGTTCATATATATATATATATATATATATATGCACACACGAAAGCAATTAAACGCTCCAGACATAAGTCTAGGCTCAATTAAGGCATAACTCGATAATGTTAGTCCATATATATATATATATATATATATATATATATATATATATATATATATATATATATATATATATATACAAACTGAAATGAAACCACGGGCCGAAGTTCGGGAATACACACGCAATACGACTCTCAATGTGAAGAATGGTGTGTGCTAAGATGAAGAGAAAAGCTTTAAAGTGTGTAAGAAGGCTTACAGTGGGCTACCAAAAAAGACTTCAATAGCTTTAAGTGGATGAACACTCGGCTCCCACAGGTAAAAAGTAGCTATATATGAGCTTATAAGTGTTAAAATGAGAAAGCACTCTGTTTAGGGTGTGTACAGAGCAAATTAGACAGGGCTTCCTCGCCTTTTTTCTCTTTTAAAATGGCCACCCCAAGCCCTCTATTTATAGAGGGGGGAGCCGCAGGCCTGCGGCTAGCCGCAGATATACCTGCAGCTGCCCGGGGTGCCCCGGGCTAGGCAGGTCCTGCCGTCTCGAAGTACGTGCACGCATGCGATGTGATGTCCACTCGAACTTTCAAAACTTTAATCTGGGCATCCGACTGAGGTGTATAAGACCTATTTCGGACTGCCGTTGTCGAGAGTTACGCAATGACATGGGATTAGATATTGTACAAAGTCAGGAAGATGGGTTCATGCCCTCCGGTCTTCAAGCTTCAAATTATATCCGTTATCCTGCGCAATAGTCACTTGGGATTGGACTTCCTTGGTTCTTGTGGGACATTGCTGTGTAGAAATCTATGTATTAAGTGTTGAGACTGCGTGATGTGGCATCAAGGTGGCAAGATGACGACTTTGTCCCTCACCGGGGTTATCTCAAGTTTGGGCTGATAAAGCAGACGTTGCTCAGGGTTATCTCTGTGTGTTGGACTGCTGCAAGTGTTAAAGGTCCTCAGTGTCATCTCTGAGGTGTGCCTGTCTTCCCGGTGTTATCTCTGGGTCTTGTATTGAGTGCCTTGATGTGAGTGTCGAGTGTTCTGAAGCTGTTTACAAGCATTTCTAGGGTTATCTCCGAAACTGCAACTGCATTCCTTGGGGTTATCTCAAAGGTTGGCGCTGCTATTCCCGGTGTCGGGATTGAGATTGAATATCTCGGGGTTATCTCTGGAAATAGGCCTTCTCCGGTGGAATTTCTGGTATTAGAACTGCATGCCTCGAGGTTATCTCTGAGGTTGGAACTGATACTCTCGGTGTGTGTTCTGGGGTTAAAACTGAACTTCAGGTAGTATCCAGACTGGATATAAGTTATCTTCCAGGGTTATCTCTGAAAGACTAATCTATCCTCCTACAATGTCAGTAACAGGTGTGCAAAAAATTTTGAGTGTCTACAGCAACAGTAGGAGCAGATCCTTCTTCTTTAGACTCAATATCTTTTGAACCATCAGATTAACTTGTTGGGGCTTTAGCAGTAGAAGATCCAATTATTTCAGCTTTCGAACTTTCTTCATCAGCAGAGTTGCTACTCTGACTGTTAGCCATATGACATCACCAGATTTAGCTATTCCTTTCATAGGTTCAGCTTTCTCCTTCTTGGATTCAACTTCTTCTTCATTAGTGGACTTGCTCCTTGAGGATTCATCCTTGAAGCTCTCAGTTCCTTTCTCATCTTCTGACTATATGTTTTCTTCTTTAGTGGATAGACTTCTTTGGGGAACTGGTTTAGATTTCTTTATCACCTTAGTTTTCTTCTTCGGTGGCCTCACAGATTTGGACTCAGGGATGTCTGAATCTTTAGTGAATGACAACTCCTCCTCTTTCATAGCTCTTTCCTTCCTTTTCTTCGTAGTGCTTTTGCTGGTGCTGTAAGACCCTAACTTTTTATAAATAAAAATCGAATTTTCTCTCATTATTATTTTGAATAATAAGATGTTAATTTGATATAATGCTTTGGTTATAGGTGAAATGTGCAAATTTTGCAAAATAAGCAAGTGGTTATAAAATATTCATTATTGTTGGGGAATATTTGTTTGGTCGTGGAATATTCGTGCTGTCAAAAAATATTCGTACGATGACGCATTCATTTGTGGGCCCCATAACGAAAAAAGGTTGGATGAAGAAAATGACAAGTTTGAGTTTTTATAAATAACGGTGTTGTTGTTACCGTTAACACTGTTGGAATACCTGGTGGTTAAAATACAGTAATATGTGTGGTTGCACAGTAGCACACGGTATTACACAATATTTTTGGATTATTGATTCTTACGTAAGAAGGCACTACTCAATAATTGTTACAGTAATTACTGTTCAATATTTTATTTTATTGGTTCAATAATTGCTACATTGATATTTTATATTATTGTTGTTCAATAATTGTCACTGTACAGTATTTTCCATTATCAGATCAATAATTCATATTATTTTGAATAATATTATTAGATAGCATTATTGGCAATGTATAAGAAAGTTTTGTCTAAGGAGAGGTTTGGTCACCTAATTGCGCACCAGTAAGGAGAAATCCTTATCGGAAAGCCCACTCTTTCCTGAGAACGACCTGGTTGTCATATTGTGATTCTGTAATATTATTTGTGAATAATTAATTATTAATTTATATGATAAGAAAATATTTATTTTTATGTGGATATGAATGAAGGAATTAATGCTAAGGTGTTTTATCAGTATTTTGTCAAAATGAAAGTATTAAAAATTATCCGTATGTGGATTTCAGACATTTTCTGATTGAAATTTGGAAAAATTTCTTCTACAAAGTTGTAGAGAATTAAATTTCCTATGGATTAGACATGAGATTCAAAATTTTCTAATAAAATGGTTATTTATTATGAATTATTGAAGTTGTTGATTATTTTTTAAATTTAAAATATTTTGGAAATTTTCTAGAATGGGTGGGCCTCACTTTTGGTTGGTGAGAAATGAGCTAAAATTTTATTTCAAAAGTGGTGTGCATGAATAGTAGCAGGCAAAGCCATCAGGTAGCAGGTTAAGTCTGCTTTGGCGTTCTAGCATTTTCCTATAAATAGGGTGCTAAGTTAGAATTAAAAATCACACCAGAATTAGAAGTTTTTTTTTCTCTCTCTATAATATCGAGTGTATTTTGTAAGTATTTAAATACTTTAAGAGTTGCTATTCAATGCAAGTTTCTTTCAGCACTATATCCGATATTCCAGTCAGAAGTACTGTTCTTTTGAGGTAAGGGATGTTATTTTCTTCGTAAATGATGTTATTCTTTCAATATCATTAATTATACCAAAATATTGGTATAAATTTTATTGTGGAATTTCTATATTTTTCATGTCGGGTTTACTATTTACGTATACGACACTATTCACGAATACGACACTATTCACAGAAAAATACGGCACTATTCACGTATCCATGTTTTAATTTTTATTTTTGAATCCTGCTCCACAATTGATTATTATGGAGTATTTTTGAACTTGGATAAACTGTAGTACGAATTCCTAATATTTGTCCTTTTGTCTCACTGGATTCGTTTTCTTTAAGATATTTTATATCATCCTCAGTCCTAAATGATGATATTACTTAATATCTTTGGCCTGTAGTGCAAAGATGAATAATTAACTGATGAATATCTCTGGCCCGTAGTGCAAAGATTAATAGGTGTTGAGATGAACATGACCAACTGGTGATACAAATGAATATCTTTGGCCTGTAGTGCAAAGATAAATATTTGATTCAATATGTATATTGATTGATGTTATAGGGATAAAATAATGATGATGATCTTTTAAATTCATAGATGATAGTAGATTTTATTCTCTACTTAACTCTTCTAATGAATTATTGTTTCCGCTGCAGTTGTTGATCTAAAACTTGTTATCTATTATATTCTATCAAATTTTTTCCTGTTGAAGACAAATGATAATTTGTTGTATATTATCTTAGTCATAATATTCTTCACTGGGCTAGTTGAGCTCACCCTTTTCTTTTTTGTTCCATTTTTCTTTTCAGGAGGTGAGAATTTAGCAGGAACTAGCCAGGGTATGGAGTGATGGTCCAAGGCAGTTGTTATAGTAGTCCTCACTATTTTGTAAAATAGTGTATCAATAACTGTAATGAGGGCTTATTTGAGTGTGGTTATTGTCTAAAAGATAATATTTGTATTTAAACTCACAGTTTATGTGTTGTCGTATTTTGCACGACAATTGTATTAATAAAGTTGTAGTTGTTTCTATACCATGTATTTGACGACTCAAAATGGGTGATGTATACCTATTTTGGGGGCGTCACATGTGATGCCATATTTTGTTCTCCATTGGGTTCTTCTTCCAATTTGCAAACAAATGTGTAGTCATCACTTTATGGCTATTAAGGGCTTCACCTTCATTATCCTTAATTTTATTCTTCAGCTTCTTCTTCAAAATGATACTCAATAACCTTCCATAGAAAACCTTCGTTAGGGGTTTTCTTGTTAACCTCTTCTTCTCTGCCTTATCCAGTCATTTGGACATTTGGTCAAGCAGGATAGCTCCAAAGTTGATACACTTCTTCAAAATTTAGCAGGAACTAGCTGGGGTATGGAGTGATGGTCCAAGGCAGTTGTTATAGTAGTCCTCACTATTTTGTAAAATAGTGTATCAATAATTGTAATGAGGAATTATTTGAGTGTGGTTATTGTCTAGAAGATAATATTTGTATTTAAACTCACAGTTTATGTGTTGTTGTATTTTGCACGACAATTGTATTAATAAAGTTGTAGTTGTTTCTGTACCATATATTTGGCGACTCAGAATGGGTGATGTATACCTATTTTGGGGGTGTCACAGGTGCTGCCATATATTATCAGCTTTTTGTTCTCCATTGGGTTCTTCTTCCAATTTGCAAACAGCTGTGTAGTCATCACTTTATGGCAATTAAGGGCTTCACCTTCATTATCCTTAATTTTATTCTTCAGCTTCTTCAAAATGATTCTCAATAACCTTCCATAGAAAACCTTCGTTAGGGGTTTTCTTGTTAACCTTTTCTTTTCTGCCTTATCTAGCCATTAGGACATTTGGTCAAGCAGGATAACTCCAAAGTTGATACACTTCTTTAGAACTATTACAGACATGATCTTTAGCTGTTGATCACTCACAGTGTCATGTACAGTGTCCTTACATAGGATACATTTGCCCAATATCTCTTTAAGGAACTCGAATTCTTCAAGAAACTCCTTTTTCTTCATGTCCTTCAGACTAGGGTTACTTCTGTACTGCATAATCTTCTTAGCTTTTTCAGTGTTGACCTTATCAAGGCTTTTCAGACCTAGGTAAGGAAAACCTAAGCATTAATTGATGTCAGAAGATTTTAGCTTCAGAATCTGACCTTTGACCTTGGTAGAAAGGGTTCCAAAATTTATGGTTGCGTTGGAGTCAAATTCTTTAACCAAGTCAACATATATTCGAGTGTTTGACTCAAGACATTCTGAGAATCCAGCCTTCTTCACAAGTTCAAGAATATTTCTGAACTTCTTCTCAGATTTCTCAAACGTCTTGGTTCATAGCTGAATGCTAGTCATTACTTGCCAATCTGCCATTTGAAGAGTTAGTATTTTTTGGGTTTATGACTTTGTGAGGATCTTGTGAGATGTCAGGAAGTGATTCTCGGTTTGATAATTATTTGAGAGGGTCTGGATGTTTGGAGGTGTTTAGGTTTTGCCTAGGTATGGATTTGACAAGCTTGCAGCTTTTGAAGAACCCGCTTAAATGAAATTGCCAATTATTTGAATTTTCTTCTTGTGATTGTTCCTTCCACGTTTCTTAGTGGGACAGTTGTGAGTCACTGATAGGTAACAATCTATAACTCCTCCATCGTGTCCGTTATCCAGATTTGACTTTTCTTCTATTGACTATTGACTTCTTCAATTAGTGGAGTGACTTATCACTTGGTTCAGTACTCCACGATTTCCTAGACTGGTCTCCAACCTTTGCATCTTCTTCGATGATCATAGTCTGTGGTCATGCTTCAATAGACAACTTCTCCATTAGATTCTAAAGGATTGGAAATTCTCATTTGCAGCTTGTAGTCTTCTGATGAGATGCTACTTGCTTCAGCAGACAATCTTATGATGCGTTCCATATTAGCCTTCCTTCTAAGATAAGGTTGCTCAGGAAGGGCCAACCTCTTAGCTCAGTGCTAAGGGTCAGGTTTGTCCTTGAGGCGCTTACCAGATGAAGAACTGTAGACATGATTAGTACTGATATCGCATTTGCTCTCTCTGCTGGGGAGTTCATCTACTAACTCTGGATATACATTGGTGTTAATTTTTTTTGTTAGCTGAAATCGTGGTGTCCTCCTGCTCTTACACTACGATCAAATGTTTGATCGTAGGCACTCCATGATTTTGAGTTGGGTGGTTGATATGGTTATCAGTGGCACATTTTGAGATGTTACTACTGACTATGGATCTTCATTTGGTTCATCAGCCACAAAGTTTTGGGACTTTGTAACTGGTATATTGTTGTTTAGGGTTAGCTTCTGTTCTCCATGAACTCAACAGAAGTGGTTTTGATGATAGTGGTGTGGTCGATAGACATGCACCATGATTGACTTATCTTTTGAGCTTATCTCAGATCTTCTGGCAAGAATTCCACTTCTTCATTTTTGCTCCCTGAGCTTCATCATCTTCATATCTCTAGTTGATCTTCCATATTCTTCCCTTTCAGGCTGTACTTCCTCAATATCATCACCTGGTTTTGTCATTTCTTCCCGACAAGCCTCTTTGTCCTTTTCTTTGGCTTGTACACAGCCTTTGTACTTTCTTCAGAATCAGAACTGCGAACTTTGATGCTGACTGAAGGAATACTACGATTGAGATCATTGTACCATA
This sequence comes from Panax notoginseng, assembly GCA_016801055.1. Classification (NCBI taxonomy): domain Eukaryota; kingdom Viridiplantae; phylum Streptophyta; class Magnoliopsida; order Apiales; family Araliaceae; genus Panax; species Panax notoginseng. The sequence goes on along the minus strand of CM029016.1, from coordinate 45,982,995 downwards.
ATCGTTGTGTGTTGTCTTGCACAGGCTGGACTCAGTCTTGATCGTAGAGAACACTACAATTTTCCTTAAGCTCTTTGACATATTGCACTCGTGGAGTTCTGCTTCTATGATGAGTTCTTCATGATCAATGCTCGATGATCCTCTGATGTGAACTTCCTCGAGGGTTCTTCTCAGATGATATGCTTTGCATGAATAAGCATATAAGACCCTTTTTATCTTAGCATGAATGGTTTGTTTCCATATGGAGATCAACAACCATATGAGCTGCATTCATGTTATCTTAGCCTTCAAGAACAGGCTTTGACAAAGAATGATTTTGTCAAGAACATTTCTGAAATATCTTAAGCCTCCAGCTGGTTGAATCTTCTTGACTGAAGTCATCTGCTTCAGCATTCCTTAGTGTGGTCAGATAGACCAAGTACCTGATGGTTAGATAAATTTCTATTTTTGGTACCCATGGTTAAATGGGTCCTGCTAGGTTAGTTTCCACAATCCTTATTCCTCATATATTTGAATTTTCATCACATTGATCATCAACAATCATATTCATGCATGTATCCAATTTAGATATGACATTTTAAAATGCATGATGATGAGTGCGTGTAAGATTAACCACTTTAATAAGATACTCTTTTTCTTTAATGGTTTCATCATTTGCTTGGTTATGTTCACATATTTTAAATATTCACAGAGTGAGAATCAACTCTATCACTTATTTGTATCTGGTTGATTCATGGGGATGGTTAATTTCTACAAATCTTCAAGATACTCTTGTAGAACTGATCATACTCTATGTATTATCAAAAACCTAAAACATAGGTTTGTACATACATACTAACCCTTCAGCAAGGATTACTCCACTTAATATTAATTAAATCTTGATATGCTTATAACCTATTTCAAACTTCTTTCAAGATGTTATCTTCAACCTAAAACTTGGATGGAGAGAAAGTTTATTAGCAGTTGAGTTTCCAACCTAAATGTACTTTCTCTCTTTCCCTTTTTAGGTAGAGTATGGTGTCTTGATAGAATACTGTTATAGTACATAAGGTGATGCAACATGATGTACACATTTATAATAATGAGGAATCGTACCTTTCCACTGTCAGTTTCCTGACAATCATTTATCTTGATATAATGAGGTTAGGCATTGATGTGCACATTTTTTTTTCATTCTTTTCTAACAGATTATTGCTCTAGTTGTCCTTCGATCAATCAGTCATAGTTTTGAAGATGTAAGCTAGGAAAATCTTGGCATCCTTAGTTCTTTGACAACCTTGAACCTCAAGGGTCACATCCAGCTGCTGGCTAGCTAAATACATATTTTAGAAATTCTTCTTTCTCCTCTGGATAAGTTTTTCTTAGCATATATGGCCTTTCATCTTTCAGACTGGTGGATGCTTTACTCTTTGTTGTTAATGCCTCTTGACCTCCCATCTTTGGTCTTCAGACTACGAGATTGACTATGGACAAGGATTGGTCTTGTTGCTATAGCATTTAAGAACATGGACCAATCTGAGCAGCTTCAGGTGTATATACACATTTACCTGTACACATTATTTCCAACGTGTGAGCTCATCTGCATTTACAAGTGACTTACTACTAAACTAAGTTTAGAACAATGTTTGTGCCTAGGATCAGACTCAAAGCTATTAGCTTTAGAATATAGCATAAGAACCTACTTTGATACCAATTGTTAGTTCCCAGTAGGCACACAATAGATCTAGAAGGGGGGTTGAATAGATCCTTTTTGATTTCAGATACTTTTCCTGATTATTTTGTATTGCTAATGAATTAGCATATGACAAACATAAGAATCTTATCAAGCACAACAGAATAAGTAAAAGATCCCCTTCATTGATATATTCATGAACATACATACATTGTTCGTGGAGTTAGTTAAGTTGTAAGTAGTTAATACATACATAACATTTATAGCAGTTAGGTACATAATGTAAATGACAGAAGGTAAATGACTGAATGTAATAGATACAAGGGATTTTAAGTGGTTCAGAGACTCAAGCTCCTAATCCACTCTTCTGCTTCAACAAGCATGAATTCCACTAAGGAAGGGCAACACCCTGAATTAGTAAGATTCCTTTAAGGCCAGCTGTGACGCCCCCAAAATAGGTATACATCACTCATTCTGAGTCGTCAAATATATGGTACAGAATACAAATACAAACTTAAATATACTACATGAGTTGTGAGTTTTAATGAAAATATTGTCTTCTAGATAGTATTAAAACTCAAAATAAGTTCTCAATATATTTATTATCACACTATTTTACAGAATAGTGAGGACTACTAATGCAAACATCTGGACCGTCACCCCGTTCCTCGACTAGTCCCAACTATATTCTCATTTTCTGAAGAGAACAATGAAAACAAAGGGTGAGCTTAACTAGCCCAGTAAGAAATATTATGACTAAGATAATGCAGAATAAATTATCGTTAGCCTTCAACAGTGTTAAACTGATAAAATATAATAAACATCAAGTTTAACTGCAGCGAAACAAGTAATCCATTAGAAGAGTCAAGTAGAACATGAAATCTACTATCTTCTATGATTTAAAAAGTTTATCAACAGTTTTATCGCTGAGACTCAGCTGAATAAATAATCCACATCATTCCTGCACTACGGCCAATGATATTCATTAGTATCACAACCACATATTATCCATGCACTATGGGCCAAGGATATTCGTGTTTTCATCAATGGTCATGATCATGCCAACAACTGTTCATCAATGCACTACGGCCCAATGAGGACTTTTACCACATCAATTGTAACATTACGGTCATGATTATACCGAATAATCCCTGGTCATAATCATACCAAGTCCATCTATGCACTACGGCCACAAATGACTTTCATTATAATATAAACATGAGAATGATGACAACGATATAAGAATTCAATTAAAAGAAAGCAAATGATAAATTTTAAAGATTTATAATTTAATTTATCTAGAATTCAATAATGTCCAAATTGTCAATATGATACTGCTTTGTGGAGTAAAATTCAAGAATAATATTGTATCAAAAATAATTTAGACCGAAAAGAAATCAATTTTTATCATGAATAGTACCCTGGGTGAATAGTAACCGAGTGAATAGTATCCCGTGAATAGTAAATTCGAGAATAGTAACCCCGTGAATAGTACTCTAGCATGAAAAAGTTAAAACTTATCAAGAATGCTCATAATAATATTTTCATGAAAAGATACTGGATGAAACGCAAATATTAAGGATATTCTACTAATTTCATGGAGTATGGAAGCCAAAATTTTAACAAAATGAGTGTAGAATTAGAAATCTAAAACGAAATAATATTACTTACATACTACAGAGTATGAAAGAAAATATTATTTAATACGAATACTGAACAAAAATAATATCCCTTACCTAAAAAAGAAGAGTATTCCAACTGGTATAGCGGGGATATTCTTGAAGAAAACTTTGACTATTTTCTACGCTCAAAGTTTTCTAAAACTCGAAAGAAATACGCTCAATATTATAGAAGAAGAATTCTCTAATTCTTGTGTGATTTTCAATTCTAACTAAGCATCCTATTTATAGGAGAATGGAAGGGGCACGGTTTAAGAATTTTTCATGGACGGAAAAATTTTACAGAATTACGAGCGAAAGGAAATACTTCAGACGCAACTTATTTACATATATTATATGTACTCCCTCAATTCAACGACAATGTATATACATATATATTATATATATAATCACATGGCAACTATATATATATATATATATATATATATATATATATATATATATATACACCATTTTAGTCCCCCTGTGACTAACATAATTCCCCCACCCCCAAAATGTCACTTTCATCATATATATATATATATATATATATATATATATATATATATATATATATATATATATATATATATATATATATATAACAAAATTAAGACAACTTCTACCGACAATTTTAAAAAATGAGTAAATGGGGGGTCCATAAAATAAACAAAATTTATAACAAATACTTCATAAAAATTCCCTCAATATTTTAAACAACATTTATTCATCATTATTATAACTCGCAATATTAACAACCAGATCGTTCCCAGGAAAGAGGGGGCTTTCAGATAAGGATTTCTCCCTATTGACGGGCAATTAGGTGACCAAACCTCTCATCGACAGAACTTTCAAGACATTGTTAATTATGCAGATAATAATATGAATAACTTGTCATCTCAATTATTGATTTAATATATATATATATATATATATATATATTGACAATAATTGAATCAATTAATGTGAGATACTATACAGCAATTACTGTGATAATAATTAAATAAAACTGAGTGACTTCTCAGGTAAGCATCAATAATCAATACCGTGTACTACTATGCAACCACGCGTATTACTGTAATTTTTATCACCGGGTATTTCAACAGTTAACAATAAAACTTCCGCCGTTACTTTTATAAAAAGATATTTCTGTCATTTTCTAACTCCGACAATAATTCCGTTGTGGGGTCCACCAATGATTGTGCCGTCGTACGAATATTACCTGTTAAAACGAATATTCCCTGGCCAATCAAATATAATATAACAACTTACGTACTTTGCAAAATTTATAAATATAACCCATAATTATAATATTATATCCAACTCACTCCTTAATATTCAAAAAATGTATTTCGAAAAAATAATCTTTATTCATGAAAGTTGGGGTCTTACAACCTCCCCTTCTTATTATATTTTGCCCTTGAAATTAGGGTACATACCTGGTATGATGAAGAGGTGAGGATACCTTGATCTCATTTCAGATTCTAATTCCCAGGTCATTTTCTCAACATCGTGGTTTCTCCACAAAACTTTGACTTGAGGTATAACCTTGGAGCGTAGAATATGTTCCTTCTTATCCAAGATTTTAATAGGAACCTCTTCATACGTTAAATCTTCCGCTATTTCGTCCGGTTCTAACTCAATAATGTGGTTCAGGTCTTCCATATATTTACGTAACATAGATATGTGAAAAACGTTATGAACACGAGACAAACTTGGCGGTAACGCGAGGCTATAAGCCACAGTTCCTACTAGGTCAAGGATTTCAAATGGGCCAATGAATCGAGGATTGAGCTTTTCTCTCTTTCCAAATCTCGTAACTCCCTTCCATGGAACAACACGTAACAACATATGTTCTCCAACATTGAATTCCACGTCCTTACAATGAAGATCAGCATAACTCTTTTGATGATCTTGAGAGGTTTTTATACGTTACAGGATTATTTGAATCTTTTCCGTAGTCATGCGTACCAATTCTGGTCCCAACAACGTTGCTTCACCCACCTCGTCCCAGCATACTGGAGAATGACACTTTCTTCCATACAACGCCTCAAATGGAGCTATGACGATACTTGCTTGATAACTATTGTTGTAGGAGAATTCCTGTGACGAACGAGAATTTTGTAAATTAATTTTAATATTTATTGAATTAAATAAATATTTTCGATGATTTAATTATTAGATTTAATAATTAATTGATGCAATTGTGGTAGATTAATTTAATTATATGCGTTGCAATTATTAAATTAATGTAGAGAAATTTTATTATTCAAGTATGTGATTATGTGAGCTTATTGAATTAAATGAAATATTTAATTAAGCATGATGTTATCTAATTAATGTAATTATTAATTAGAGATTTAATAAATTATTATTATTTATTAAAGAGAAATTTAATTATGTGACTATGTGCATTATTGAGAAATTATTATATTTTGTTTAAAGTAAATTAAATAAAATATTGATTTATTTTATATGGATGTGACATTATTTAAACTATATAATAAAGCTTTATTAAATTAAATGATTTTTAAAACCTATTTTTAGCTAGCCAAACATGGCCTTAGTGGAAAGTTACCACCAGTTAACCATGACTGGGTTAACTGGCATTGACGCACATCAGTTCTCTGTTATTCTTAACAAATACGCTTTCTTTTTCTTTTGCTGTCATTATTGCCTAAGTCTAGAATAGCATATCAGAGAGAAAACTTGAGAGTTCAAAGATTTTGAGAGTTAAGAAGAAATTGGAGAAGGTTTCAACACTACTAATCTACTCTGGGTAATTCTCTCCAACCCAATTTCAAAGTTACGTCTTTTTAGTTTTCATAAAATGGCTTCACAGTTTTCTGTAAATCTTTGTAGATTGGAATATGATATGATTATAAGTTTATATGTGTGTTATGTTGTATCAAATCATGTTTAATTATATATATTTCACAAACCATATCATCAGTATCATGAAAATATATGCCGTATATGTTTTTCCAAACTTACAGAGTTTGGGTTTGGCCTTAAGGCCTTATACGTGAGATTTTAGGTATTAATCATATATTATCCCTAAATTTTACACTTGTAAGTTGTTATGTACGTTAACACGAAGAGATTAAGCCTTATACAAACGGATTCGGTGTTATAACGAATCCGTAGTGTTAAATTATATATTTTATATTCAAAAACCACCAAGAACATCAAAGTCAGTGAATTCACATGTTTTAATTATGTGATTATGTGTTTTAATTGGTTAAAACTACTCTACAGATGTTGGGTAATGATTATATGGAAGTATTAACATGTGGGTACGTTAAATTAGTGAGTTTAGTGATCATAAAATGTGTAAATCGCTGAACTCTGTGTTCATCGCGATCTGGGAAACAGTTTCTGAGGTCTCGCGCCGCGGCGCCAACTTCAGAATTGAAGTCCTGAGCCGCAGCGCCACCGCGCCGCAGCGCCAAGACTCGAGCCGCAGCGCCACAGTGCCACAGCGCCAAGGGCCCGGCTGCAGCGCCACCACGCCGCAGCGCGAAGATCAAGTATATCAGTGGCGCCGCAGCGCCACTCTCCAAAAAATGTCAGAAATGTATTTTTAAAATGTTAAAGTCTAACAAGTGTTAGTGGATTGATGTAATGAACATGTAATCATGTTAGGGGTATTATGAGATGATAAAATAGTTGTTTAACATGTAATAAAATATTATATGTGAATTGAATTATTAAATACATAATTATTTTGATAATTCATGAAGTATAAATTATGTGACAACATGATAATTTGACTAAGTTTAGTCAATAATTAAAGTAGACAACGAGAATGAGTTTATATTGATTAGTTAATTTATAATTAACAAGTATTGTGTATATGAATGGTATGTAGGATTTAATTCAAAGAACGTGCTTAGTTAAAGTGTAATCTACGCACGAGGCAAGTATCCTATCCCTAACTCCATTCTATTGAGCAAGTTTATTTAAACTTAAACGTTACTTTTATGTTGAGCAAGTTTCCCTAACCCTACTTGTCATTATTGTTCAAGTTTATTATTTACCTTGAATAAATTATCCTTGTTATTATTCAAGTTCAAGCATGATATTAAAGATTAATTATCTTTCCAAAGCATGATTCAGTTATACAATAATTGTCCTATTGTATACTTTTGAGATTTTTATTCAAATCAAATATCAATTATTGTTGAACCTTATTAGACTAGTGAACCTTATTGATTCAACTAGTCCATAGTTGATGAACGTTCTAAATTTCAGAACCCTTATTGAATTATCCAAACCAAACTTCCTTTGGTGCGGACTCGAATGTCAAACTGAGATGAACAACCCTGAAAAGGGATTCACTTATACGTTAGTGTTAAGATATTGTGCACAGTATGGTACTAAGGGCTGATCCCCCTAAGTACGAGAAGAAGGTCCATAGTCTTATGACTGTTAAAGGTTTCAAGTATAACCCTTGTTAACCTAGGACATAGTTCAAGGTCTTATGACCCTCAGTATTCTTTTGATTCATGTTATTTATTCTTGATTCAAAAGTTAAGCTTTATTCAGATGTCGTTGATTATTCGCATGTTATTATACTGTTGTTTCATTTTTTTTATACTTGTGGGCATTTGTGCTCACTCTTGCTTAATAATAACATTGCAGTTAAGAATGAAAGAAGCGATGAACCCTCCACTAGTAAGGGCAAGGGCAAAGTTAGCAAATGATGAAGACCTGTTATTTATTAACTGATGTATTTGTTTAAGACTTGAGTTATGTTGATGTTAAGACTTATTTGTTTAGAATTCCGCACAGATATTTTAAGGTTAGAGTAACCTGAGATTTATTTATGATTCAGTTGATGTAACCCTTAAGGAAAGAGATTTTATTATGATTTCTATCTATTGTATAGTTTGATATTATTTATGGGTAGATAGATAGATGATGCTTGTACAGTGAATACCAAATCCCGTGGAATCGAAGTACTAGGATTTGGGGGTGTCACAGGTTGGTATTAGAGCTGTAGGTTATGAACCTTAGGTGGGGGAACAACCTTAGGTAGTAACCTTATAGAAAGAAGATAGTAAAGGAAAACTCTTATCGAGTTTTAAGAAATGAATTTTTGGTAATTCATTGAAGATAATAAAATACATTATGTGTCTATGTGTTAATTTATGTGCTCGTTAGTACGACTTAGTAACTAAAACTTAAAATTTTGTTGTCAGGATGACGAATGATGGAGAAGCTAGTCAAGCTGAGGGGGGACCCCATTTACCTATAGTACCTACTGAGGAGGGATCTCGTGTACTTGTAGGACCGACTAAGGAGGAGCCCCGAGACATTCATGTCGTTAGGGAGCAGCTGGTGCAGAGGGTTTCATCTCCATTGATCACCGTTGTTGGTCAGGAGCATGAACCTGAGATTGATCCTAAGGAGGGTCCTGAGGAGGAGTTTGATGTGGAGGAAGAAGAAGAGGAGCTACCACGGTACACTGTTGATGCTGAGATGTATGACACACTATATGATCGTAACGTGGAGTTACAAGATGAGGTTCAGGAATTGACTGAGCGAGCGACTGTTCAACAGTCTACTTTAGAGGAGAAGGATAGAGAGATTGTGACCCTTCATACACGTTTAGGAAACGTGGAGTGGGATCTGGTTCATGAGAAGGGTCAAACCGAAGATAAGACCGAGGAGATAGGGAAGCTGAAGAAGGAACTGAAGGAAACCTCCGGAAGACTAAAAATAGCAGAGGAAGGATGGGTAAGAGAATCACATCGAGCAGATCGTGCAGAAAATGATAATCGTGCAAAGAAGGCAAAGCTTGAAGACACGTACGCCACACTTAATCATGCGATGGATGAGGTTCAAGAGCGAGTGTTAAGGTACCCCATCTAGTTTGAAGGACTTCCATCGTATATGTTGGATCGCAGGACGATGTCTCTTATCATGAATGAGGAGCGTGGCAAGGCTATTGAGCACCTTGGAAGACAGGAATAGAAATTGTTTATTTATGTGAAAGACTTATATAGTTTTATGTAAATTCCGATGTGTTTATGAACTAAGGAATATGTTAATATTTGAATGTTTTAAATCCTGTGGATTATTTATTCCAGGATAGATGATGTAAATAGCAGTATGCTATAGTTTAAGGTTAAAACTTTTTAATTGAATGAAAAGACATCAAGTTGTTTGAGATGATGTGTTAAGTGATATGTTAAAGTGTTGAGTAATGTCTTAACTATGTAGAGAAATAAATAAAGTTCTAATAAACGTTTATTTAACAGAAAAATGCCGCCAAGGAGAAGACAACAACGTCAACCGGCTCAGGAAGGGTCAACCAATAATAACAATAATTCCAACGTTAATCTAGTTCAACAGCTAGTTAATTTACTAACTGGAGTCATGAATAACCAACCGCAAGCTCCACCTAGCACAACGTTTAAAGATTTTAAGGCGGTGGGACCGCCAGAGTTCAAAGGTTCCAGAAACCCGATCGAGGCTCAAACGTGGGTGATGGAAATGGAGAAGGCTTTCGAAGTTGCTAGAGTTTGAGAAGATTAGAAGACCGTTTTTGCGAAATTTATGCTGAAGTCTGAGGCTAGCTACTGGTGGCAGGCAAACAAGATGCGAGGAGGTGAAGGTGTAATTACGTGGGAGAGATTCAAAGAGATATTTTTCGAAATGTATTTCCCAGCTAATTCGCAGAATCAGATGGAGGTGCAATTTCTGGAACTGAAGCAGGGAAACATGAGCATACGCGGCTAAATTCGATGAGTTGGCAAGGTTTGCCCCGTATCAAGTACACACTGACGAGAGGAAAGTCAGACGATTCGAACAAGGACTGAAGCCTTGGGTATACAGTAAGGTATCAATGTTTCAACTTAACACGTTTGCGGGAGTTTTAGAAAAGGCCATTCTCGCGGAAGGAGGAAGTGATGCAGTGACTAAGTACAACCAAGAACAGAAAAAGAAAAAGAGTAAGAATGAAGGTAATAACAAGACTGGTGGAAGTAATACTGGGAATAATAATAATCAGAAGAGGAAGTGGACGGATAACTCGACAGCTGGAAGTCAACACGAAGGGCAGAAAAAGAAGATAGAAGCATGTCCGACTTGCGGCAAGGCACATCTAGGAGTTTGTTTGAAGGGAAAGAGAGTGTGCTACAATTGTGGTCAGGAAGGCCACATAGCACCAAATTGTCCAAACCCAAAGAAGGGTGCTTGTTTCAACTGTGGTTTGAAAGATCATTTAGCAAGAGACTATCCCAAGAAGGGATCGGGAGGATCAGGACAAGGAGAAAACCGGGGAAATAGCAGTGGAAATACCTTAACCATCACAGGACCACCTGCAACAAACCGACCAACCGCCAGAACTTTCAATATGACGGTGCAGGATGCAATCCAGTCTCGTGATGTGGTGTTAGGTATCATTCCGAGCAATGAAATTAATGCTTACGTTTTATTTGATTCGGGTGCTACTTGTTCCTTTATATCCGATGACTTTGCTAATAGTTTAGATTTGCTTAAGGATGAATTAGAATATCCCATGATTATAGAAATTGCGAATAGAGAGATGAACAAACTGAGATGAACAACCCTGAAAAGGGATTCACTTATGCGTTAGCGTTAAGATATTGTGCACAGTATGGTACTAAGGGCTGATCCCCCTAAGTACGAGAAGAAGGTCCATAGTCTTATGACTGTTAAAGGTTTCAAGTATAACCCTTGTTAACCTAGGACATAGTTCAAGGTCTTATGACCCTCAGTATTCTTTTAATTCATGTTATTTATTCTTGATTCAAAAGTTAAGCTTTATTCAGATGTCGTTGATTATTTGCATGTTATTATACTGTTGTTTCATTTTTTTTTATACTTGTGGGCATTTGTGCTCACTCTTGCTTAATAATAACATTGCAGTTAAGAATGAAAGAAGCGATGAACCCACCACTAGTAAGGGCAAGGGCAAAGTTAGCAAATGATGAAGACCTGTTATTTATTAACTGATGTATTTGTTTAAGACTTGAGTTATGTTGATGTTAAGACTTATTTATTTAGAATTCCGCACAGATGTTTTAAGGTTAGAGTAACCTGGGATTTATTTATGATTCAGTTGATGTAACCCTTAAGGGAAGAGATTTATTTATGATTTCTATCTATTGTATGGTTTGATATTATTTATGGGTAGATAGATAGATGATGCTTGTACAGTGAACACCAAATCTCGTGGAATCGAAGTACCCGGATTTGGGGGTGTCACAATTCCACTAATGGTAAGAACTTGTCCCAACTTTCCTTGAAGTCAAGGACACAGAGTCTTAATAGATCCTCAAGAGTTTGAATAGTCCTCTCCGACTGCCCGTCCATATGAGGGTGATACGCCGAACTAAATTACAAATTTGTGCCCATAGCTTTTTGCAAACTAACCCAAAATAGTGAAGTGAATCTTGAGTGTCGATCAGAAACTATGGATACTAGCATACCTGTAAGACCCCAAATTTTATGAAATAGAAGTATTCAATTTTTCTATTTAAATTGATAAAAGTTAAAGTTAAGGGTGATATATGAATTTTTTTTTTCAAAATACGCAAGTGGTTATAAAATATTCATTGTTGTCGGGGAATATTCGTTTGGTCGTGGAATATTCTTTCTGTCGGGGAATATTCATACGACGGCACAGCCATTTGTGGGCCCCATAACAGAATAACTGTCGGATGAAGAAAACGACAAATTTGAGTTTTTATAAATAACGGCGTAGTTATTACCGTTAACACTGTTGGAATACCTGTGACACCCCCAAATCCGGGTTACCTGACCCCCGAGTTTGGTGCTCACGATCCACTATATAAATAATATTTAACTACCCATTTAAATATGAATAGTAATACATAAGTCATTAACATATATTGTTAATACATAAGTCCCAGGTTCACTAACCTTAATATTATAGAAATACCCCTTTAGATATACACAAAAGGTTTACAATACAACAATATAATAATACTGTTCATTATAACCACTCCAGCATCTTGCCTTTGCCTTTGTTCTTCTTTGACCCGCTGGCCTCTTCGTTCTTAGCTGAAATATTTTATTTATAGCAAGGGTGAGCAACAAGTTTGCCCCACAAGTTAAGACATACAATAATGGTATATGAATCAACAAGAACAAACTATCTATTTTGATAGAATGAAACCAAAGTTCGACGAACTTTGAAATAGCTGAACAAATCGTTATTCAATAACAAGTCTTCTCGTATTCTAGGCAACGCAATAATCTGATAATGAAAGAGTACAACGCTTTCAAAGTTTCTACGATATTCTATTGAATACTCAAGAATCAATTCTACGCAATAACAAAGTGGAATAATTTCTAGATTTATGCTGAGTGATCCCACCAGATCTTAGAACTTATTTTCTCGGGTATCTATCAAAGATTTACTTTGATACATACGCAGGCGTATCAGATAACTATAAAGATTAAATCATACCCCTCTGCAAGTACTTAGAGTCGGCCAACTCCTTGTACCCTATATTATGCATAATACTTAACAGCGCGCAATGGTCGAATATACGACCTAAAAATGTTTCCTTTATATAAAAGGTTGTTCTTCTCAGTCTCAGAATCAAGATTTTGATTTAACAACGAAATACTGTGATTTCAAATTCTATGTACTTATCGATCTAGCCGAAACAATTGGCATCGATCTATCAATAACAATTGATTTCTCTTCTCGTATTTATCAAGTTCTAACAATTGTTCGTCTAGCCAGTATAATTAGCTAAGACATTTCTCAATATAATTTGACAATAAACAGGAATTATCTGTACTGTCAATATTAGTTTCTGCAGATATAAATATCCAACAATAGTAATTCTACGAATATATATTTTCCGAATCAGTAATTCAATTTAAATTTTAATCATGCACTAACTGTGAATAATCAACAATAAATTTCTTGAACATGGTAGAATTATCAATAATTAACCATTAAAATAATTGAATGAATATAACTCAAGGTTGACTTAGGAAACTTGCCTTTCGTGTTGATTACAGCTACATAATAAAATTAATTACGTTCGTAAGACCTATAATCAACAATGTCGATCTCACAATTAGTACAATCATTTATAACACGTAACACTATATTTTACAGTCAAACTTCTCCTAGACACATTACTACATAGTCACATTAGTGTTTATAACCTATATAAACACTTATCAAGTCTAACTATTTCGGTCTGGTTGGACCTCAGTCTATTTTCGGTATTCTGGTCACCTTATCCGACAATTAACACATTGATTATCAATTAAACTTGGTCTTTAAGCTTCAATATTATTTTAGATAAGTCAAATATCGTTTATAATATTTTTCGGAAGCTTTTAATAATTTATAAACAATTATTTTAATTTATAATAATTTTTCAAACACTTAAATCATTTTTAAATGATTTAATTATTATATAATCTTATCATTATTAATATTTAATAATATAAAAATATTAATAACATACTTGTCAAAATATTAAAGTTATTATGAATAACTTAAAATATTTTTAAATCATCAATATTCTACTTAAATGATTTTTAAAGTAATTAAAATTATTTTTAAATCATCACCATTAATATTTAAATATTAATGTAATTATTATCAAAATATTAAAAGTCATTGATTATAACTTAAAATATTTTAAAAACATTTTTCTCATTTTTAAATGATTTTTAAATCAATAAAATCATTTTTAATTCATTTATTTAATATTATAATTAAATAAATCTAATATCATTAATATTAATTTATTAATGAAAATTCTCCAAAAATATTGAAAATTATATTTTATAATTTAAAATATTTTCTAACACTTTATTCTTATTTAAAATGATTTTTAAATCATTAAAATTATTTTTAACTTATTTATTTAATTTAGTAATTAAATAAATCTAATATCATTAATAATAAATTATTAATGAAAATGTTCCAAAATATTAAAAGTCACATTTTATAACTCAAAATATTTTTAAATACATTATTCATATTTAAAATGATTTTTCATAATATTAAATCATTTTTCTCTAATTTATTTAATACACTAATTAAATAAATTAAATACTTTTAATATTTAAATAATTATAAATATTAAAGAAAAATATTCCAATTGGTCAAAAATTATTTTTCATAATTTAAAATAATTTTTAAAATCATTTTTGGTAATTTTTAGAATTTATTTCTATTTTTTAATCATTTTCCGAAAATTCAGAAAATAAAATAATTAAAACCGTCGCTGTTGGTCTTTAGCGACAGAAAGCGTCGATGTTGGTGTTCTTGAGCTCAAGAACACTGACAGCTTCGTGTTCATGGTTGCTCGTTTGACTATCCATGATTCTCAGCTCAGGCATGATCTGGGCTAAGTTGAACATTGATGTTGTAGTAGAAATGTAGTACTACAACAATCAATCACTAAATTGGTCATAAGACATCACAATAAAGAGATCAAAGCCTCCAAAATTGTTGTCAGATGGTTTCTGGGTTTTCCAGAAACCCAGGCAGTTAGACTACCTACTTTCGTGCTCGATTATCTATACGTTCTGGTCATGATGTTGGTGGTTTAATGGTTTAAAGTTAGAGTCCACATGTCATAGAACATTTACAAAGCAACATCTAAGTTTAACATCAACAGAAACATAATTTATGAGCCGGTCAACAGCTGTCAGAAAGCTTGCTCATAGTGTTTCTGGGTTTTTCCAGAAATACAAAACATGATCAACATGCCTAGTTTGAACTTCTGTTACGTTCGTCCATTGATGATTTATGGTATCTAAAAACCCGAATCTCTAGTACACATTACAGGGTACATATGTATTACCACAATAACATCAAGCATTTAAAAATCTGACAGATCAAGGGGCTTAAAGAAGTTGTCAGACACTTGAAAACCGTTTCTGGGTTACCCAGATTGTACTCGGTCATGGTCGATCAACCGACTTTGACCGAGTATATCTTGACATCTAAACGTTAAACGACTCTGATTTCACTTCCAGAACCAAGAACTCATACCAAATTATAGATCCCAAACATAAAACAAGAAAAATCTTAAACAGAGCAGAATCTATGGCGCCTGACATTAGCTTGTCAGACCACAAAATTCGTTCTTGGACAGTTTTGAAAAACTTAGATTTTTACCAACTTTGATGCTATGGATCCATCATGGATCATCATAGATCAACTAAAAACATTATATATCACTTATAAAAATACAAAAACAAAAATTTTGCCCAAGCATACAAGATCAAAAGTAAACTAGGGTTTATACCTCTTCTTGCTAGATCTTTGATCTTAATCCTCCTTAGTTGTTTTTGTTGTTCTAGTAACTGATATTGGGACTGATTTGTTTAACAAAATCGTAGGTTTGGGAGAGAGAGAGAGTTAATGAGAGCAAATGAGAAATTGGCTTAGTTTTATGAATTTTCTCCCTCCAAAATCTCTTATATATTGCTTGGATGCATGTAAGATCTGATCTTGCTGTCACTTTGAGGCTGATTTGCTGGTAAGATAAGTCACCTTGGTCAAAATAGTTGGTGAACAACTAAAGTTTTAGCCATTTTTACAAGTTAGCTCATTTAAAATATAAAAAGGGTATTTTAGTAACTTGCAAAATGAATTTAATGGTAAACATGGAATTTGTACAAACTCTTAGGGTTTAGGGTTTGGGTTTGGGTTTAAGGTTTGGACCCTTTAGGGTTTAGGGTTTAAACCCTTTAGCTTTGCAATTTAATTTCCAATATTTCCAAATTTCGGTTTTCAAAATAGAAAATTAATATTCCTAAATTATAATTAGGATTCGATAATTATATTAATATTTCCTAATCATAAAATTCAATCTTGCTAATTAGGATTAATATTCCTAATTAAAATTGCTTAAATTAGCAATTAGGTTCAAAATGATCATTAGGGTTTATAACCCACGAATTAGAGTTTTTAATAAGAAAAATAATTTTTCTAAATTACAATATGGGTTTGTAAAATAGAAATTAAAATAACTAAAATATAATTAGGGTTTTCTAATCATATTAAAGTTTAATACACATAATAGGCTTGCCAATTAGGATTAGGGTTTCCTAATTTAGGGTTTAGAATTCTCGAATTTAAAATTAGGGTTTCCTGGCTTTCGATTAGGATTTCCAACGGTATGTTAGAGTTTCTGACCCTGAGATTAAAGTTTCTAATCCCTTATTAGATTTTATTAATTTCAAACCTTATCCGATCAATCATTGATCAAAAAATTTCTTCGGTACAAACACAAACTCATTAAAATAATTATTTTAATTATATTTTCTATCGAATCCCTTTCCAAAAATTTGGATTAGGGTTTCTAAAGCTGTTAAGCACAATTCTACTCTAATTTATTATTCAATACACAAATTAACTTTCTCGATACACGTATCACCGATACTTGTCACATAAATGATAATTAATATTAATATTAATAAAAAAAAAATTATTCGTAAATTTTGATTATTCGAAATCTCGGGTTATCACATTCACCCCTCCTTAAAAGGATTCCGTCCTCGGAATCACATCTTTCTTATTCTCTATAATCTTTTAAAGTTGTATCATCAATTCATTTTTATCTACCCAATATTCATTTGTGTATCAAATTCTAACCTGTGACTCGAATCTATAATAGGAAATAGTTCACAGTAATATCTGACTTATAATTCTTGCGTAATTTAAATTTCTAAAGCGAAATTGTTACCTGCTACCACCTCCTGGGCAGCCACCGTATCCTGCGCCGTCATGTTGAATGTACGGGCCGTTAGTCTTCCTGGCTGTGCAGGTCCTCGAGTTGCCAAGGTTCCGCCACCGGGTCCCTTGTTGACACTTTCCTTTTCTACATTCTTCCTCGGATAGTTCCGAACGATATGATCAGTTGATCCGCATCCAAAGCAACCTTGAATTTTCTTCGGACTGGGGCAATTGGGTGACATATGTCCCTCTTGTCCGCAGTTATAGCAAACTCCTTTCTTCTTCAGGCAAACTCCAGCATGGTTCTTTCCATAATTCGCACATGGCTCCCTTCCTTTCCTATTATCTTCTGTCTTGCCTCCTGATTGGTTACTCTCACTCCATTTCCTTTTATTAGGGTTACTTCCACCACTGCTTCCTCCGTCATTAGTCTTCTTCTTCTCCTGATGGAATCGAGACGCAGCTTCGTTCCCTCCTTCAGCAATCAACGCTTTCTCCATCAATGCCGCGAACGTGTTGATCTGTAATACTGCTACCTTGTTGTATATTCCCGGTTTCAATCCATTCTCGAATCTTCTCGCCTTTCTCGCTTCTGTGTCCACCTGATGAGGTGCAAATCTTGCTAATTCGTTGAATTTAGCAGCGTATTCAGATACCGACATGTTCTCCTGCTTAAGTTCTAAAAATTTAACTTCCATCCTGGATTGCATACTTGGCGAAAAGTAGTTCTCGAAGAACAACTCCTTGAATCTTGTCCACAACACTACCTCTGTACCAGCTCTCGCTTGGTTCGTCTCCCACCAGTAGTTAGCTTCTCCCTTCATTAAGTAAGTTGCAAAAACTGTCTTTTGTTCCTCCGCTACTCTGGCGATAACGAATGCTTTCTCCATCTCCTTCACCCAAGTTTGGGCTTCAATAGGATCTGTGGTCCCTTTGAATTCAGGCGGTCCCACTGCTTTAAAGTCTTTGAAGTTAGCCAATCTATCTACTGGCCGATTCCTCGCTCTTCCTCTTCCTGCGGGAGCTCTATTCTCCTTAGCTTGGGCTATCATATCCGCAAATTTTGCATCGGGTCAGCTTGACTTCCTTCATTATTTACTGACTGCTCTTCTCGTTGGTTTCGATTCTGTCGTCTAGGCGGCATGATCTGATTTAAATAAAAATCTTATATTAATTCTATTTCTTTACACAAAATCTTAACACAATAAGAATTCAACACATAATTCTCATATAATTGCATATTTATTCAAATAGCACATAGTACTTACCACATATTACTATCCCTTTTTAAATCATATCAGGATTAACAACACAACTTTACACAAAAAGTTGCTATTCTCCATTCTCACACAGTTATTACCAGTTCGTCAAACTTTCCACACTTATGAGTTCAGGAACTTGCCACAATTATATGAGTGTATGAACTTATCCTAGTCAGACCTTTGGCGTCCATTCGCTGAGGGGTTCAAATAATTTCATATAATTATGAGTCATTAACTTACCATAAGTATGAGTTTTAAGAACACAAAAATTAATCTTAATCTTATATTCACATAGAAAATAAGGATTTCATTCATACACACACACACACACACACACACACACACACACACACACATATATATATATATATATATATATTTACATATGCTTACACATCATTCTCGATATTACAACACTTAATATCATAAACTTCTACCCAAAAAGATACTATTACATATTTCTAGGTTGTCTACCGACCACTCCCTTCACCAATCTTCTTCTTGATGGGACACTTGCTGAATCCGTGACCCGTCTGCCCACATGAAAAACACTTCCTCAAATTTGGCTTAGGACAATGCAGAGAAATATGTCCTTCCTGCTTGCAGTTAAAGCACATGTTCTTCCACATCATGCATTCTCCCGCGTGAGTCTTCCCACACTTGCTACATGCTTGCTTCTTCTTCGGGCTTGATTTTTCAAATTTAGGGCTGTCTTTTTCCCTCTTTCTCTTCTTCTTGTCCTTCTTGCTAGTTCCTTCAGGTGATCCACCACCTTCCGCCTTCATTCTTTCCACCTGTGCCTTGAGCTCATTCCTTTCTTCAGTCATTTCACGTAATGCTCGCTCCGTCTTCCACAATTCCTCCAAGAGAAACACTTTGCTCCAGAGTTCCTGGACTTCTGCAGATTCGTGATCTCATTCTCCAACTTTAGTCTTATTCTTTAACTCCACCTTAGCTGGCTCAGACTCTGCCTCCTCATCTTCACTCAGATACATCTCAGGATAATCGTCATGATCGCTCCCAAGATTAACCATTGGTTCATCTTCTCCCACCTTCTCCACTGATTCGCTTTGTGCTGGCACCTCAGCCTCTGGCACCGGTGTAACAGCCGCTAGCATCTCCGCACTCTTTTCACCTTCTCCAGACATCCTATAATCAGTTGAAATAACTTGATTAGTACTTCATTAGTACAAAATTCTCACACTATGTGTCCACTTATCTCACTATTGATGCACTTCGGCAATCCCTTACTTAGAACTCTGCATGAGTTTTCTCTATCTCGCGTATGGTTATAATCCTAGGCTTTTCCCTCACCCCACTTAAAGTTTATAACCTACAGCTCTTCTACTAGCTGGTGACACCTTAGTCACTACATCTCTGATACCAACCTGTGACACCCCCAAATCCGGGTTACCTGACCCCCGAGTTTAGTGCTCACGATCCACTATATAAATAACATTTAACTACCCATTTAAATATGAATAGTAATACATAAGTCCCAGGTCCACTAACCTTAACATTACAGAAATACCCCTTTAGATATACAAAAAGGGTTTACAATACAACAATATAATAATACTGTTCATTATAACTACTCCAGCATCTTGCCTTTGCCTTTATTCTTCTTTGACCCGCTGGCCTCTTCGTTCTTAGCTGAAATGTTTTATTTATAGCAAGGGTGAGCAACAAGTTTGCCCCGCAAGTTAAGACATACAATAAAGGTATATGAATCAACAAGAACAGACTATCTATTTTGATAGAATGAAACCAAAGTTCGGTGAACTTTGAAATAGCTGAACAAATCGTTATTCAATAACAAGTCTTCTCGTATTCTAGGCAACGCAATAATCTGATAATGAAAGAGTACAATGCTTTCAAAGTTTCTACGATATTCTATTGAATACTCAAGAATCAATTCTACGCAATAACAAAGTGGAATAATTTCCAGATTTATGCTGAGTGATCCCACCAGATCTTAGAACTTATTTTCTCAGGTATCTATCAAAGATTTACTCTGATACATACGCAGGCGTATCAGATAACCATAAAGATTAAATCATACCCCTCTGCAAGTACTTAGAGCCGGCCAACTCCTTGTATCCTATATTATGCATAATACTTAACAGCGCGCAATGGTCGAATATACGACCTAAAAATGTTTCCTTTATATAAAAGATTGTTCTTCTCAGTCTCAGAATCAAGATTTTGATTTAACAACGAAATACTGTGATTTCAAATTCTATCTACTTATCGATCTAGCCAAAACAATTGGCATCAATCTATCAATAACAATTGATTTCTCTTCTCGTATTTATCAAGTTCTAACAATTGTTAGTCTAGCCAGTATAATTAGCTAAGACATTTCTCAATATAATTTGACAATAAACAGGAATTATCTGTACTATCAATATTAGTTTCTGCAGATATAAATATCCAACAACAGTAATTCTACGAATATATATTTTCCGAATCAGTAATTCAATTTGCATTTTAATCATGCACTATCTGCTAATAATCAACAATAAATTCCCTGGACATGGTATAATTATCAATAATTAACCATTAAAATAATTGAATGAATATAACTCAATGTTGAGTTAGGAAACTTACCTTTCGTGTTGATTACAGCTACATAATAAAATTAACTGCGTTCGTAAGACCTATAATCAACAATATTGGTCTCACAATTAGTACAATTATTTATAACACGTAACACTGTATTTTACAGTCAAACTTCTCCTAGACACATTACCACATAGCCACATTAGTGTTTATAACCTATATAAACACTTATCAAGTCTAACTATTTCGGTCTGGTTGGACCTCGGTCCATTTTCGGTGTTCTGGTCACCCTATCTGACAATTAACACATTGATTGTCAATTAAACTTGGTCTTTAAGCTTAATATTATTTTAGATAAGTCAAATATCGTTTATAATATTTTTCGGAAGCTTTTAATAATTTATAAACAATTATTATAATTTATAATAATTTTTTAAACACTTAAATTATTTTTAAATGATTAATTATCAAATAATCTTATCATTATTAATATTTAATAATATAAAAATATTAATAACATACTTGTCAAAATATTAAAGTTATTATGAATAACTTAAAATATTTTTAAATCATCACCATTAATATTTAAATATTAATGTAATTATTATCAAAATATTAAAAGTCATTAATTATAACTTAAAATATTTTAAAAACATTTTTCTCATTTTTAAATGATTTTTAAATCAATAAAATCATTTTTAATACATTTATTTAATATTATAATTAAATAAATCTAATATCATTAATATTAATTTATTAATGAGAATTCTCCAAAAATATTGAAAATTATATTTTATAATTTAAAATATTTTCTAACACTTTATTCTTATTTAAAATGATTTTTAAATCATTAAAATTATTTTTAACTTATTTATTTAATTTAGTAATTAAATAAATCTAATATCATTAATAATAAATTATTAATGAAAATGCTCCAAAAATATTAAAAGTCACATTTTATAACTCAAAATATTTTTAAATACATTATTCATATTTAAAATAATTTTTCATAATATTAAATCATTTTTCTCTAATTTATTTAATACACTAATTAAATAAATTAAATACTTTTAATATTTAAATAATTATAAATATTAAAGAAAAATATTCCAATTGGTCAAAAATTATTTTTCATAATTTAAAATAATTTTTAAAACTATTTTTGGTAATTTTTAGAATTTATTTCTATTTTTTAATCATTTTCTGAAAATTCAGAAAATAAAATAATTAAAATCGTCGTTGTTGGTCTTTAGCGACAGAAAGCGTCGCTGTTGGTGTTCTTGAGCTCAAGAACACTGACAGCTTCGTGTTCGTGGTTGCTCGTTTGACTATCCATGATTCTCAGCTCAGGTATGATCTGGGCTAACTTGAACATTGATGTTGTAGTAGAAATGTAGTACTACAACTATCAATCACTAAATTGGTCATAAGACATCACAATAAGGAGATCAAAGCCTCCAAAATTGTTGTCAGATGGTTTCTGAGTTTTCCAGAAACCCGGGCAGTTAGACTACCTACTTTCGTGCTCGATTATCTATACGTTCTGGTCATGATGTTGGTGGTTTAATGGTTTAAAGTTACAGTCCACATGTCATAGAACATTTACAATGCGACATCTAAGTTTAACATCAACAGAAACATAATTTATGAGCCGGTCAACGGCTGTCAGAAAGCTTGCTTATAGTGTTTCTGGGTTTTTCCAGAAATACAAAACATGATCAACATGCCTATTTTGACCATCTGTTACGTTCGATCCATTGATGATTTATGGTATCTAAAAATCCGAATCTCTAGTACACATTACAGGGTACATATGTGTTACCACAATAACATCAAACATTTAATAATCTGACATATCAAGTGGCTTAAAGAAGTTGTCAGACACTGGTAAACCGTTTCTGGGTTACCCAGATTGTACTCGGTCATGGTCGGTCAACCGACTTTGACCGAGTATATCTTGACATCTAAATATTAAACGACTCTGATTTCACTTCCAGAACCAAGAACTCATACCAAATTATAGATCCCAAACATAAAACAAGAAAAATCTTAAACAGAGCAGAATATGTGGCGCCTGACATTAGCTTGTCAGATCACAAAATTCGTTCTTGGACAGTTTTGAAAAACTTAGATTTTTACCAACTTTGATGCTATGGATCCATCATGGATCATCATAGATCAACTAAAAACATTATATATCACTTATAAAAACACAAAAACAAAAATTTTGCCCAAGCATACAAGATCAAAAGTAAACTAGGGTTTATACCTCTTCTTGCTAGATCTTTGATCTTAATCCTCCTAAGTTATTTTTGTTGTTCTAGTAACTGATATTGGGACTGATTTGTTTAACAAAATCGTAGGTTTGGGAGAGAGAAGGAGTTGATGAGAGCAAATGAGAAATTGGCTTAGTTTTATGAATTTTCTCTCTCCAAAATCTCTTATATATTGCTTGGATGCATGTAAGATCTGATCTTGCTGTCACTTTGAGGCTGATTTGCTGGTAAGATAAGTCACCTTGGTCAAAATAGTTGGTGAACAACTAAAGTTTTAGTAAAAAGGGTATTTTAGTAACTTGCAAAATGAATTTAATGGCAAACATGGAATTTGTACAAACTCTTAGGGTTTAGGGTTTGGGTTAGGGTTTAGGGTTTGGACCCTTTAGGGTTTAGGGTTTAAACCCTTTAGCTTTGCAATTTAATTTCCAATATTTCTGAATTTCGGTTTTCAAAATAGAAAATTAATATTCCTAAATTATTATTAGGATTCAATAATTATATTAATATTTCCTAATCATAAAATTCAATCTTGCTAATTAGGATTAATATTCCTAATTAAAATTGCTTAAATTAGCAATTAGGTTCAAAATGATCATTAGGGTTTATAACCCACGAATTAGAGTTTTTAATAAGAAAAATAATTTTTCTAAATTACAATTAGGGTTTGTAAAATAGAAATTAAAATAACTAAAATATAATTAGGGTTTTCTAATCATATTAAAGTTTAATACACATAATTGGCTTGCCAATTAGGGTTAGAGTTTCCTAATTTAGGGTTTAGGATTCCCGAATTTAAAATTAGGGTTTTCCAGTTTTCGATTAGGGTTTCCAACGGTACGTTAGAGTTTCTGACCCTAAGATTAGAGTTTCTAATCCCTTATTAGGTTTTATTAATTTCAAACCTTATCCGATCAATCATTGATCAAAAAATTTCTTCGGTACAAACACAAACTCATTAAAGTAATTATTTTAATTATATTTTCTATCGAATCCCTTTCCAAAAATTTGGATTAGGGTTTCTAAAGCTGTTAAGCACAACTCTACTCTAATTTATTAGTCAATACACAAATTGACTTTCTCGATACACGTATCACCGATACTTGTCACATAAATGATAATTAATATTAATATTAATAAAAAAAAATTTATTCGTAAATTTTGATTATTCGAAATCTCGGGTTATCACAATACCTGGTGGTTAAAATATACAGTAATACGTGTAGTTGCACAGTAGCACACGGTATTGCACAGTATTTTTTCAATTATTGATTCTTATGTAAGAAGGCACTACTCAATAATTGTTACAGTAGTTACTGTTCAATATTTTATTTTATTGATTCAATAATTGTTGATATTTTATATTATTGTTGTTTCAATAATTGTTGTTGCACAGTATATTTCATTATCAGATCAATAATTCATATTATTTGAATAATATTATTAGATAGCATTATTGGCAATGTCTAAAAAGTTCTGTCTAAGGAGAGGTTTGGTCATCTAATTCCACGCCAGTAAGGAGAAATCCTTATTGGAAAGCCCATCTCTTTCTTGGGAACGGCCTGGTTGTCATAATTGTGATTCTGTAATATTATTTATGAATAATTAATAATTGATTTATATGATAAGGAAATATTTATTTGATGTGGATATAAATGATGGATTTATTTATGTGGTTATAAATGAAGGAATTAATGTTGAGGTATTTTATCAGTATTTTGTCGGATTGGAGGTACTAAAAGATCAAATCAGTATTTTTCAGATATATTGCGTGAGTTATAATTTTTAATCCGACCATTGGATCGTTGTGATTTTTGGATATGTTATACATACATAAGTTGAGTATATGTTCACAAATTTTGAACCGTTAAAAATGAACGTATGATTTGTTATGAATTTTAAGAGGTGACTGATTCAGAAATTAGGTTTATAAATGATGTTAGTGGAAAATTCTAGAATTGAGTGGGCCTCACTTGTGGTTGGTGAAGAAATGTGCTGAATTTTATTTCAAATATAATGGGTAGTAATAGTAGCAGGTAAAGCCATCAGGTACCAGGTCAAGTCTGCTTCGGCGTGCTAACATTTTCCTATAAATAGAGAGCTAAGTTAGAATTACAAATCACACCAGAAACAAGTTTTCTCTCTTTCTCTCTCTAGATTATTGAGTGTTTTTTGTGAGTATTTAGATACTTGGTGAGTTGCTATTCATCAGTGTAAGTTTCCTTCAGCGTCATATCCGATATCCAATCAGAAGTACTGCTCTTTTGAGGTAAGGGATATTAAGGGATGCTATATTCTTCATAATGATGTTATTCTTTCAATATCATTATACTGAAATATTTGTATGAATTTTATTGTGGAATTTTTACCTTTTTGAGTCAGGATTACTATTCACGTATACGACACTATTCACGTATACGGCACTATTTACGTATATGACATTATTTACGTATACGGTACTATGTACGAATACGGAGCACTATTCACGAGTTACTATTCACGAGTTACTATTCATGAGTTATTATTCACGAGTTACTATTCACGGGTACTATTCATGACAAAAATTAGTTTCTTTTTCTGACCAAATTATAGTTGATTTATGATTGTTGCTCTTGAAAATAAATGCAGTTGTTGATCATATTATTTTTATTATCATATATAACATTTTTATAACCCTGATGTTGAATTTTTCTTTCACTTGAGTGTAAAGATGGGTAAATTATTGGTATGATCGTGATTGAGGAATATTTTTGGCCTGTAGTGTAAAGATAAATTGTTAACTAGTATGATCATGACCATTGAATTTATAATTGAATATCTTTAGCTTAAGTGTAAAGATAAATTGATTAACATGGTTATAATTATTGTTTATATAAATTCTGAAATGATTATATATTTCTTTGAGATATGAATATATTTGGCCTGTAGTGCAAATATGAACTATTGAGGAATATCTTTGGCTCGTAATGCAAAGATGACCTGTTGTTGAATATTTTTGGCACGTAGTGCAAAGATGAACTGTTGACGAATATCGTTGGCCCGTAGTGCAAAGATGAAATTGTTAGTATGATTATGAACAGGAACTGTGATTTGGTATAACCATGATCTTTGATGTTTCAGGTAAAGACATGTGATGAAATTATCTTCATCCTGGGTGCGAAGAGAAATTTAGAATCACAATTATGATTATGAGTTATTCATATAATTGTGGACCAGAACTGTTGATTGATGTTACATGGATGAAACAGTGTTGGTGGTTTTTTAACATGGAGAAGATAATAGACTTTATGGTCTATTTGACTCTTCTAATGGATTGCTCGTTCCGCTGCAACTATAGTTGAAAATTTTTATCATCTGCCATATGTTCTAAATCTCTGATTTATTAATGTTGAAGGCTATTGATAATTTATTTATCTTTAGTCATGATATTCTTTACTGGGCTAGTTGTGCTCACCCTTCTGTTTCACAATTCCTTTCAGGTAATAAGAGTGTAGCTGGGTCGAGCGTGGGTAACAGGGGAATAGAACGGTGGTCATCATTTAGTAGTTATATTTGATGAATCCAATAGGGTGAGGCGAACCCAACGTTGGAAGGGTGTTTTGCCACTATCATACAAGATGTCTAATGTCATACAACCTCGTGTCATTATAAGACAGGGTTGTGCACATCCACTTGCTGAGTATATCTACGACCACTACCTATATAATCTTGGTGTTTATTTGAAGTATAATTCTCAATTAGAGACAGTGGAGATAATGATATGTCAAGAGAAGACTTACCATTAAAAAGAATATGATAGTAATCTTCTCGTTTTTCTTTGGGGTCTATTGGGTCAACCAAGGATAATTCTGTGGACATATGATATCTATCATAGCCTAGACGTATGGCCTCCTATGTACGAAGGTTTCCTTGAGCACTTCCCAAAGATTCTAATTTCTAAAACAGTTTTTGAATATACCTTTATGTAGGTATCACTGTGAGGTGCTGTCCACTGATGGGACATTTGTCACATTACGGTTGGGACGCGAGTTACAGTTGGTATATATTTGTATCCAAACTCACAGCATATGTGTTGTTGTATTTTGTACGAGAATTGTGATAATGAAGTTGTAGTTATTTTATGTACCATGTATTTGGCGACTAAGAATGGGTTGGGTGGAATGGACCTATTTTGGGGTTGTCACAATACCATGCAGTCTTATAATCTCGTTTATGTACATACGAGCAAGACGTTCAAGTGAATAAGTTTCTCGTATAGGTAAGAAATGAGCAGATTTGGTCAATCTATCAACAATGACCCAAATTGCATCAATGCCTTGAGAAACCTTGGGAAGACCAGTAACAAAATCCATGGTAATGTGCTCCCACTTTCCTTCTGGAATTTCAAGTGGTTGCAATGGACCTTTTGGCACTTGATGCTCTACCTTGACACGTTGACAAGTTAAACACCTTTGAGATAAACTTCGTGATCTCTCTCTTCATATTGCTCCACCAAAATGTATGTCGAAGATCATGATACATTTTGGTACTCCCAGGATGGATTACAAACGGTGTGTTGTATGCCTCCATCATGATTTTATACTTTAAATCAGGGTCGTTAGGAACACAAAGTCTGCAGTTGACTTTAAGTATTCCTTCTTCATCGATTCTTGCTTCCGGGATAGCACCTTCTTGCACTTTCTTCTTCATACGCATCAGCTCCAGGTCTGAATCTTGAGCAACTTTAACTTTATCTATTAAAGTCGGTTCTACTCGTATATTTGCCATCATCACGTGGGTCCCTGGAGTCTTTAACTCTATCTTCATCCTTTGCAAGTCATATAAAATGGGCCTTTGCGTTGACAATATCGTACTCGTACCCGCATATGATCTTCTACTCAATGCATCAGCTACTACGTTCGCTTTTTCAGGATGGTATTGAATAGTATGATCATAATCTTTCAATAGTTCGGGCCAACGTCGTTGCCGTATGTTGAGTTCCTTTTGAGTGAAGAAATATTTGAGGCTTTTATGATCCGTATAGATCTCCACTTTCTCCCCATACAGGTAATGCCTCCAAATTTTAAGTATTAAGACAACAACTGCCAACTCTAGATCATGAGTAGGATAATTCCTCTCATATTCTTTGAGTTGTCGAGAGGCATAGGCTATGACTTTTCTATGTTACATGAGAACACATCCTAACCCTTTGCCCGAAGCATCACTATAGATGACAAATCCCTCCGAGCCAGATGGTATTGTCAGAACAGGTGTTGAAATGAGTCTCCTCTTGAGTTATTGAAAACTCTTCTTACATTCCTCGCTCCAACCAAATTTTGTATCTTTTCGAGTCAGCTGAGTTAATGGAGTAGCGATTCAAAAAAATTCTTCCACGAATCTCCGATAATAACCAGCTAAGCCGAGAAAGCTATGTACTTCGGTCACCGACTTAGGTTGTTCCCAGCTTTGAATTACTTCAATCTTTGCCGGGTCAGCAGATATTCCGTGATTTGATATCGCGTGCCCAAGGAATGCTACTTCCTCAAGCCAGAACTCGCATTTCTTTAACTTGGCATATAACTTGTTCTCACGAAGCTTTTGGAGTATCAGCCTCAAGTGTTGCTCATGATCTTCATGGCTTTTGGAGTAAATGAGGATGTCATCAATAAAGACAACTATAAAGTGATCTAAATATTCCATGAATACTTGGTTCATAATATTCATGAAGGCAGCAGGAGCATTAGTCAATCCAAAAGACATGACTAGGAATTTATAATGCCCGTACCGAGTTCTGAAAGTCGTCTTTGGAATGTCATCGGTTTTAATCTTTAACTGATGATATACGGAACGAAGATCAATCTTTGAAAAGAATTTGGCACCTTGCAACTGGTCAAACAAGTCATCAATGCGAGACAACGGGTACCTATTTTTGATAGTGACATGGTTCAACTCCCGATACTCAATACAAAGTCGCATAATCCTATTTTTCTTCTTCACGAATAGAACAGGAGCACCCCAAGGAGACGTACTAGGACGAATGAAACCGATGTCTAATAATTCCTGCAGTTGGGTCTTTAACTCCTGAAGTTCAATAGGAGCCATTCGATATGGGGCTTTAGAAATGGGTTTTGTACTGGGTTTAAGGTCGATACAAAACTCAATTTCACGCTCTGGGGGTAGGCCAGGAAGTTCTTCAGGGAATACGTTAGGAAATTTATTAACAATAGAAATATCATTCAAAACTGACGTATTTTTGTTTAAATCCGTGACATGAGCTAAGAAAGCTTGACATCCATTTTTCAATAAACGAATAGCTTTATGGCTTGAGATGACAGTGATTGATTTTAAAGATTTGGTTGCTTGAATTCGCATAATAGGTTGGTTAGTAATATGAAAGCTAACAACCTTGCGAAAATAATCAATTTTAGCATGATGAGTAGTTAACCAATCAATCCCTAGAATCACGTCAAATGCAAGTATTTTCAAAGAAATAAGATCAACATGTAACGTGCGAGTGCCGATTTGAACTAAACAAGACTTATAAATAGTGGATGTAATGAAGGTTTCTCCCAACAGAGTTTCAACAGATAAGTCATAGTCTAATTTCTCCGGAGACAAATTTAAACGCTGAGCGCAAGTTGGAGAAATAAAAGAATGGGTAGAATCGGTCTCAAATAAGGTATAGACCTCGCTAGAGTTTATGATTAGCTTACCCGTGATGACCTCGTTCGGGTTCCTTGCTTTCTGGGAGGTCACGACAAATGCTCTCCCTTAAACTACTGGTTTTGACTTGTCTGGGACGGCATTTGGTTTTACGTTCCAATTGGATTTGGCTTCCCTATACGACAAAATCTAGGTAGGTGACCTTCTCTTCCACAATTGTAACACGTTTTGGACTGCTACGCACAGTTTGGACTGATGTTTCCCTCCCCTCCGCATTTAAAGCATATGATAGGTGGTCATTCTCCTTCCTTAACAACGGGTGCTGGTGCTGACGTTTTTCCATCATTGTTGAATATCCTCTTCTTAAAATGTCCACTTTTATTATCTTGGCCATGATTACCACCGAAGTGGTTACCATTTCTGGCATGTTGATTCCCACCACGTTTATTGTCGCCGCTTCGATAACTGCTACCATTGGTATTATCATTTTGTCGGCTGCTCTCCCTTGGTTGGGATGTCTCATTATCGCGCTCCAATAATTGAGCCCTATTTATAACATCTGAGTACAAACACAGTTTATAAGAGATAAGATATTGACGTATCTCGGGTTTCAAACCTCTTAGAAACATCTGTGTCATTCTCTCCTTGTTATCAACTAAGTGGGACGCAAACCAGGATAACTCGACAAACTTGGCTTCGTACTGCGACACGGTCATATTTTTTTGCTCCAGCTTGATGAACTCTACCTCTTTCATGTGATGAATACTTTCAGGAAAGTACTTGTCATTGAATAGTTCTTGGAACTTCTCCCAAGATATCTTCAGTGCGGCAGGTTGAGTACGTTTTATAGATTTCCACCAGTAATCTGCCTCTCCTCACAACATGAAGGTGGCAAAGGGAACCTTTTGCTCCTCGGAGCATCCCAAGACATCAAATATCATGGTGATCTGCTTTATCCACGTCTCCGCCTTTAGTGGTTTTGGCTCTTCAATAAACTCCGGTGGTCCCAGCTCTTTGAACTGCTTAGCGGTGATCGTCCGACAGTTGTCAGTGTTTCTGTAACACCCCCAAATTCAGGTACTTGAAACCCGAACTCAGTGCTTTACGATACCATTTCTATGAGCGGAATAATACTAATAATAATAACAATAATATATATATCAAACTTAATTTACACTTATCAGAGTCTAATCTCAAGTACGCAACCTTTAATACATTATTTACATGATATATAATACATATCATTATCTTAATACAGTCTAACTATTACAAAAGATACCATTAAATATATTCTGTTTTCTTTCCTTTTCACTTGTTCTTGTCTGAACCTTTGGGTTGATCATGCCTAGCTGAAAATATTTAAATTTAAAGCAAGAATGAGCATTTGGGTGCCCAGCAAGTAATAACAATTATAAATATAATTAGCTGAAAGAATTAAATGTTTTCTTTATACATCACTTCTACAACTATTCAATAGTTGTGAAGTAAACTAAACCGATAATAATTACATAACAACTCTATATCACATTTTTGAAACTACGTATTGACTATAAATAGGGTTAAGGTGACATACTATGAACATTGTTTTCTATTTTCGAAAAGGTTCAACAGAACTTCATCTGCAAACCATCATAACTTACGGGTGCGAGGGTGTACATCCCATGGGCCCTGTATTGATCAATACTACATACAAGAACGATGTTATCATTCACTCTGTCCGCCTTGGACGCATAAAAGTTTTCCCATGTTCGGGATATTTATACTTAGTCTGGAATCCGAACCAAAACAATTTGATTGGATACAAAAAGGTTTTATCATATTCAACGATATTTCTAAATCTGTGTCTAGCTGATCAAATAACTATATATATATATATATATATATATATATATATATATATATATATATATATATCAACATGTGATTAAATACAATGATTATCCAAGTGAGGTCACTTGTATAACCATATTTTGAAATTAACGAACATAATAAATATATGAATTATATAATATAATATCATGTTGATAAACAATGATCGGATATAATATATACGACAATAGGGTTAATAATCTAGTACAATAATAATATAAATCTGAAACTTTCTTACTCATGTCCATTGCATAAAGAAAATGCAAAGGTAGGATACTTGCCTAGTCTGCTGCTTACAATACGCAACTTAGTTTTATCTTTTATACCGAAACCTATCATTAATAAGATCATTTGATCGATTAGAATAACATACTATAACACATAGCACTGCTTATTGTAGTCAGCACATAACCGAATCACCTTGTCACACGCATTCATCAGTCATTAAATCACAAATAAACATTAATACAGTCAAAATATCTAAGTCCAGATCAATTTCTGAAACATGTCGGTGTACCGACGGCTTTAACGGGTAATTATCGAGTCTAAGACTCTATTATGACAACCCGAGAATTTGAATTTTTTTTAATTAATTGATTTAAGGTTCAATATTAGAAGCTAGACATAAAATAAGTGTATGCGTATGATATTTTAAGGATTTCAAAATTCTTTTAAGGATTTCAAAATTCTTTTAAGGATTTAGGTGAATTATTCAGGATTAAGGGAATACGTGAATATATTCTGTGAATATGGTTATGTATGTGTATAATACGTGGTTAAGGGTCAAAGGTTGACCAGATAAACGATATCTGTAACAAACCCTAATCGTATATTAAGAACGTCAACGTTCGGTTAGAAATTTTTTACGAATTATAAGAAAATCCTAGAAACCGGTTCTGGAAACCCTATCTTCAGTTCTGGAATCTGAAACCCTAATTCGGGAATTTAAAACCTATATTGGGAACTTAATGGCGTAAGTGTAAATAATTATGAGATTAATTAGGGTTAATCTTAACAAATTGGTTAGAAAACCCTAAATTCAAAATTTGAAACCCTAATTTCTAGTTTAGGAACCCTAATTTGTAATTAGGGAAAGACTGATTGTTAGTTTAATAATTTTAATGTTAATTAGAAAATATTAATCCTAATTTTCAAGTTATTAGTAATTAGCAACCCTAATCTAATTACGAAATCTAATTTCTAATTTAGAAAAATTATTTTTCTATTAGAAACCTTAAGTAGTGGGTTATAAACCCTAATTATCATTTTGACCCTAATTGCTTAATTAGCAATTTTAATTAAGATATATTAATCCTAATTAGCAAGATTGAATTATGATTAGTAAATTTTAATATAATTAGAAAATTCTAATTATAATTTAAAAATATTAATTTTCTATTTTGAAAATCAAAATTTAGAAATATTAGAAATTAAATTACAAAAAAAATGTAAGGGTTAAAACCTAAACCCTAAAGGGTTCAAACCCTAAACCCAAACCATAAGTGTTTGGCCATTTACTAGAATGCCATTAAAAATTTAATGCAAAAAGACTAAAGTACCCCTTTTCTTAATAGTTAAGTAAAAGATCTTGCAAATCTTGTGAGTCACCACCTTGAGACTTATCCCATGTGATCTAAATCTTCCAAGATCAGATTTGGGGGACACCTAGCCACACTTACAACCAAGGATCAAAAAGATCAAGAATTAAAATAAGAAAAATGCTTACTTTACATTTTATTTTGTCCAAGTCTCTTCTCTCTTTATATTTTCGGATCTTAGAGTGAGAGAGTGTGAGAAAACAAGCCAATAAAACACCAAGAACAGATCATGAGGAAATCCTTAGATTTGATGTTAGATGTTATAATTTGTTGTTTAGAAGTGTGTTATAAGGTGTTAATTAGTGATCTGGATTGTTAAATCCCAGATCCATAACATCAAAGTGCTCAAAATTTGAGTTTAAGAAGTCTGGAAAAATGTTGAAATATGGCCTTACAGCCATATGTTAGAGGCCAAAAATTTTTATCTGTTCAGTGTTACTGTTGTTTTATGTTATAGATCTATAGTATGCTATGTGGTCTTTGTTCTGAATCTTGAAACAGAGTCATATCGTGTCTAGATCGTAACTTATGAGCAGTCAAAGGCCGTTGACCGTTCACGGAAGCCAGTTCTGGGCAACCCAGAATTTTTCCCAGAAGGTCTTACAAGACTTTCAAAGCCTCTGATCTTGCTTCTGACACGTGTTTTGGCCAAGTTGTTGTTTGATCTGGATAGCATGTCGTGTGCACTACATATCTTAGTCCTTAGAACAAGCAGATCACGAGCAGAATCTTAGATAATCACGGTCAAACAACCGTTGACCACAAGCCGGATGAACTTTTCTGGAAAACCCAGAAAGTTCAAGAACAACTTCTGACCCCTACTTTGACCGGCTTGAATCTTGTGCATATGTTGTTGTTGTGATGATATAATGATATATTATGGTACCCTGGCATCCTTACTATATGTTTAAACCTTCATAACACTTAACTAATGACCAGAACCCTAAGATATTTGAGCCACATAGTGAGCACTCGAACTTGTCTGGATTTCTAGGTAACCCAGAAAACCCAGTAGGCCTCTGATAGTAACTTTGCGAGCTTGGATCTTGCAATTTAGTAATGTTATGGCTATGGAACGTGTTCATAATTGTAGTGTTACGCTCATACTATCATCACAACCCATTAGCCAGCCCAGAAACCATATAACCTTGAATCAAATGGTGGTCAAACTAGCTAGTTTGTAACTGACATGAAGGTCTAAAGAACAGCTCAAGAACACCTATAGCAACGGGTCTGTCGCTATAGGGCCCTTTAGTGACACTTATTTTCGAAAAATACTTATTTTAATTAAATAAATCGAATTAAATGGTTTTTAATTATTAAAAATACAAAATAAATTTCGAAAAATTATTTTAAAGTCTGAAAAATAGTTTTTAATTATTTAGAGTATATTTCATAGATATTTAATATTTTTGGAATATAAATGGTATTTAATTTATTTAATTATAATATTAAATAAATTATTTAAAAATGATTTAAATACATGAAAAATTATATTATGGTATTAGAAAATATTTTAAGTTATTTTTAGTGACTTTTAATATTTTGTGATGAATTTCATTAATTAACTTATATTACTGATAGTTAATTTATTTAATAAATATATTAAATAAATTATTAAAAATAGAATTAATGATTTTTATATCATATAAAAATGATTGAAGTGTTATAAAAATATTTTAAGTTATAAAATATAACTTGTGATATTTTGCCATGAAAATATTAATATTTTAATATTAAAAGCAATTATCAGATAATGGATTTATGTATTTAAAAATCATATAAAGGTGATTTTAAAGTATTAAAAATACTTTGTGATATTATAAATATTTTATAATATTATGTTATGATTTTCATTAATATTTAGTAATAAATAAATATTAATGATAAAGGAATTATGTGATATTTAATTCATTTAAATATGATATTAATGATTGAAAAATCATTTTAAATGATAATAATTATCTAAAAATTATTACGAACTTACGAAAAATATTTTGAATGATATTAAAATTATCTGAGATTATTGTTAAGTATTAGGCAGAGTTTAATTGAACT
The DNA here is from genome assembly GCA_016801055.1 of Panax notoginseng. Classification (NCBI taxonomy): domain Eukaryota; kingdom Viridiplantae; phylum Streptophyta; class Magnoliopsida; order Apiales; family Araliaceae; genus Panax; species Panax notoginseng. Next base: position 45,947,678 of record CM029016.1, on the reverse strand, counting down.
TAAACTCGACGATTGTCCGACTAGACTGTCGAGATGTTAGAATTGTATCGAACTCGACTCAGACTGTCAAAGTTTGACTTGAGGTTATGTCTTATGTGTGTTATAGACTGATAGGCTTATGTGATAATGTGTTTAGGTGATTTTAAATACTGTGATAATATTATTCTAATGTATAGATCAGTATTATTTCTATTAGGTTTTCAGACAAAGCTAGATAAATTGAGTAACGGTAATCAATGATTCAGGCAAGTTTTACTTAACTCTACTAAGAGTTGTTTCATTCAGATATGCTTATGGTTAATCATTGCTGATTGCTACTGTAGAATTGTACTCTGTACATATTGCATGTATAAGTCAGGTATGAAAGGCTTATCACTTTCATTACCAGTTGTCCAGATATATTTGTTCATGTTTAATACTTGTTCAGTCAAAATTTTGTTCGTGCTAATTTACAACTATATTGATGAATTATAGCCAGGTTATTATTCAGACTCTTTCAATCATGATATATCTTAATAAATTTAAACTTGCTGGGCAACTTTCATGCTCACCCTTGCAATATCATGATAAATATTACAGATAAGGCGAATGCGTTTGGATACAAGAAAAAGGGTTAAAGCCAAGTTCAGCTTGGGATAAAATGTGCAGCTAATTTGTAATAGAATAGTTTGATAAATATGTTATATGTCTGATAGTTTATGAATTGTGTATAAGTTAAGGTTACTCGAGTTTGGGGAAATAATGTGTACGTTTATTGTATAAATAATTTATGTTTATATCTTCCGCAAATAGTGATAGAATGATTTTACCGGATCCGCGGTAATTTGGGACCCGAATTCGGGGCTTTCACAGTTGGTATCAAAGCTGTTGGTTATAAACCTTAGGTAGGATTACCTGATACTAATAACCGCATTGATTAGGATAGGTACTAACTCAAATAGAGTTAGTGTGTCGGTAAGATTCAAAGACGGATCTCGGCGAGTTATAAGATACAGAGTTTCCTAACTCTGATAATAAAGTTAAACAGTAGTGGTGAATAGATAGAGTCTAAAAGACTAATAGTACGGGGATAGGAGATCGTAAAAAAAACGATTAAGATATAAAAATAAATCATAATATATACGATGAGATCACCCGTGATCTGATAAGGTGATAGCAGGGAGAAGAATCAATCTGATGATTGAAAAGTTACAGCAAAGATTGCTGTGTGGCAGTTGTACTATGAAATGGTACAGATTCAGGAAAGGATTATGAATACGAGTTAAATAAAATTCGTATTAAGAAGGGTGTTAAGATTAGGTGGGGATTCAATTGAGGACTCATGACAGCAGCTAGGTCGTATGATTCTTCGTATGGGAGTTGAATTGTACTTGGTGTAAAAACAACTTAGTTTCTGGCACTGATAATCATTGAAATGTTTGTGTCGCGCTAATTGCTATATGCATGTTAAGAGGGTGATTCATTTCTCATGTGTATAACAGATAGATAGGTTATAGGTAGAGAATATAAGGTTAAGTATGAGTTCTTAAAACTCATACTTATGGCACGTTCGTGACTCATAATTATATGAAATATTTATGAATCCCTCAGCGAATGGACGCCAAAGGTCTGTTTAGGACAAGTTCTTAAACTCATATGATTGTGGCAAATTCCTGAACTCATAAATGTGGTAAGTTTGACAAACTGGTATAGTTCTGTGTGAATGGAGTATTAAGGATAATAGGAATAGATAGACTGTTTAAGAAAATAATTATTAGTGGAGACATAGGTTTTCCAAAATTCCTAGCTATGCTAGACTTCGAACTTTTTGGACGTCAAGCTAAATACGCACTATGTGCTTTTAAGAAAAAATAAAATAAAATGTAGACTCGTAATCATTTTTGGAACGGTTTAAAGTATAGTTTATGCTACTTATTTTAGCTAGACGCAAATGATTTGAAATATCAAAATATACTTTATTTATCACTTAGGTACCATGTAACCTGGTGCAGAGATGATAAAAAGGTGATGGAGTTGTAAATACAGGAATACTTAGTGGGAATTTGATCTAAAATCCTTATTCCACTATTGTATGATGTGTTATGACAAAGTCATACGATGACGGCATCCTCAAACGGACTGCTAATATAGTATGGCATCATGACGTCATTCTCCAAAATATTTTCAAAAATTTTAATTTGCCAACGGGGTTTGGCTACACCTAAATAATTCGATTGAATTGAATTATTGATATGAGTCTATGCTATTCGATTCAGCCAGTCCAATGTTTATGAAAACTCTAAATGTTCATTGAAAGAAATTTCTCAAACCAAATTGTTTTCGTACAGAATCCAATAAGACTGAGGTAGAATTTTGTGCCTATGGCAGTGAAGAGAAACAGATAAAATTAGTACTTGGCCAGTACATGGCATATCGGGCTAATCACCCTTTATGTCTATATGTTATGACGGTTTGCGGATGAATTTTCATAAAACCTTTGCGAAAATGACGGACAAATAGTCTATATGATTCCTCAGCAAAATTTACAAATCTTTTTCTCTTGTGAGTGGTGTATTGGGTAGCATGTGATGATGTGTATGTATGGTATAAGGTGTAAGGTAAATTTGGGGACGAAATTTTTAGAAGAAGGGGTGAATGTGACAACCCGAGAATTTGAATTTGTTTTTAATTAATTGATTTAAGGTTCAATATTAGAACCTAGACATAAAATAAGTGTATGCGTATGATATTTTTGAGAAGGAATTTTGAGGATTTCAAAATTTGTTAAGGATTTAGGTGAATTATTCAGGATTAAGGGAATACGTGAATATATTCTGTGAATATGGTTATGTATGTGTATAATATGTGGTTAAGGGTCAAGGGTTGACCAGATAAATGATATATATAACAAACCCTAATCGTATATTAAGAACGTCAACGTTCGGTTAGAAAATTTTTACGAATTATAAGAAAACCCTAGAAACCGATTCTGGAAACCCTATCTTCAGTTCCGGGAATCTGAAACCTTAATTCGGGAATTTAAAACCCTAAATTTGGAACTTAATGGCGTAAGTGTAAATAATTATGAGATTAATTAGGGTTAATCTTAACAAATTGGTTAGAAAACCCTAAATTCAAAATTTGAAACCCTAATTTCTAGTTTAGGAACCCTAATTTGTAATTAGGGAAAGACTGATTGTTAGTTTAATAATTTTAATGTTAATTAGAAAATATTAATCCTAATTTTCAAGTTATTAGTAATTATCACCGCTAATCTAATTACGAAATCTAATTTCTAATTTAGAAAAATTATTTTTCTATTAGAAACCTTAAGTAGTGGGTTATAAACCCTAATGATCATTTTGGCCCTAATTGCTTAATTAGCAATTTTAATTAGGATGTACTAATCCTAATTAGCAAGATTGAATTATGATTAGTAAATTTTAATATATTTAAAAAATTCTAATTATAATTTAAAAATATTAATTTTCTATTTTGAAAAAACAAAATTTGGAAATATTAGAAATTAAATTACAAAAAAATGTAAGGGTTAAACCTAAACCCTAAAGGGTTCAAACCCTAAACCCAACCCTAAGGGTTTGGCCATTTA